>OX596073.1:149793564-149931064 GCA_951394005.1 Protophormia terraenovae | reverse complement strand
CTGTATTTTTCTTTATATTTGAAATTAATATAAATTCCATAAAAAATACATTTTTCATATTTATTTATTTTATAATTCTATAAAAGTAAGACTAATGGTAATTTTCTTTAAATATAAATTTTATTGATTTCCTTTCTAATGATATACATTAATAAAGAAAGATATAAAAATTCACATATTGTCGATAAACGTAAAAATAACCTATCTTTAATTTGCAAACTTTTACTTACTAATATATTTTGAAATATCATTTAATATATTTTATTTTTATTTCCAATAAAATAATTTTCATAAACAAAATATTTGTTTCGTTCTTCCAGAAAGCTTTTATAAAACACATAGGCCAAGAATACTTTTCGATACATTTTCTTACAGATAGTGAACAAAATATCCTTGAATATTTATTAAACAAACAAAAAAATATAAGTAGAATAATAATAAACTGTCCTATAAAGTCATTCCATAAATATATACTTATATAGTAAATTTAATTAAATATTTAATAAATATTATATATGAAATATGAATCAATGTTTTTTTATAAAATCTTATTTTATAAAAAAAATCTTCACTTACCTCTCTCATCCATTGTATCACCCTCATAGGTACGGTGGGTATAAACATCACTACCGGTGGTAAATTCATCTTTAAAAGGATATTTGTGCAATTTGGTGCTAGAACTACTTCATTTTTATTTATTTATTATTATTATTTTTTTTTTTTTGTGAATTTATACAGCAATCAACACATACAAATTCGTGAGATTTAAGTGCAGAAAAAATGAAAAAGAAGTGAGTAATTTTAGATGAGACATTTATCATTTAGACAATAAATATAAAAGTGCTTAAAGATAGATTAGTAATGTAGTTAGAAACATTAAAAATATAATACAGAAATTACTTAGTACAGTGCAATGGTGCGTATACGTAACATTAATTTAAACAAATCTTAGAAATCCTTTTTCTGAGAAGTTTTTTTTAAATTAAACGTAAATTTTTTATTATTTTAACGAAAAAAATCATTTATTTTATGTAAATTATGCCTGAATAAATTGCTCAATTATAATTTATTTATTTAAATTTTAAAATCAAATTTAACTTTCTTTATTTATTTTGTCTTTATATTTTATTTTGTCTACAATAATTACTCTTTCTATTGCTGTTATTTACTTTAAAATTCTATTAGAAATGACATTTGTAATCGTTAGCTATTATATTTCCGGTATTTAAAATATTTTGAATTAAATCTATTGTATGTTTATTAAATATTCAAGTATGTGTTTATTACAACTCTTAGCCTTGAGCTTATAAGTATTTACAAATACAATGTATAATGAAATATTTGTGTATGTGTTAGCAAATATTTATAAAGATTTTATAAAATTTTCATACGCTCGAAAATACTCAAATATATATACATATTTATAAATTTTATTGAAATTGTTAAACTTAATAAATTTATTATAGAAGTTAATATTAAATTTAATACAGTACAGAGTATCATATTTTAGAAAATTAGACTTATACTTAAAAATAATTTGAAATAAAATATAATTTAAATTATGCCAAAATTAAAGCTTTTCGTGCCGTTTATTGAAACTTATTAAAAATGTTATAATTAGAATAATCGGTTTCCTTTATGTCTAAAGTTTAATTTAAAAAAAAAAAATTCCCTACAGTAACTCGTTTAACTTACTAACATTTAACTACGGTTTTATAAACTTACCACTTATAATAGGTCTAACAATTTTGATAATAAAATCAGTATATCTATCTGTGCTTCAATTATCTTCTATTTTAATTTCTCAGCTACAAATTTAGCTCAGCTTATGCAGTTCGTTTCACTAAATTACATTATAAAATCAGATTAGTTTAGTAATCCCCAAAGTCAAGTATGAGTTTGTACATAAGTATCTTTGATGTTTAAATCATATACACATACATATTATGTAAACTACACACATAACAAAATCATAAATTTAATATTTATAAAAAATATATAACGGAAGTGAAATTCTTAATATTTTCTCTTTAATAAATATTTCATGTATATTTTTAAAAGTTTGTATTTGTATTAAAATATTTTAACACAAGTAATATTTAATTCCAAACGTATTTAAGATATAATTTAAATTACATTTATAAGTAATTTTACACCTACATAAATTGTGACATGCATGAGTATATGGGAAATTCTTCAAACTCGTTTACTTTTGATGTTAAAAAAAAAAAAAATATTCGAAAATTTTTAAAAGGGACATCAACCATATTTAGTACTTGGCTCTAGTGGAACACAGATCTGTCGGCATCGAACGGCATCAATGTTATGGCGGTTTAAGATAACATTTTTTTAAAAAATTGCCAAAATTCTATTTATAGTCCTAAATAAAAAATTATTACATTTATGTACTCTACAATGCTGTATCCAAAATACTAATTAAAAATATCGCGATAAGTTAAGTATGCGTGGATATATTAGCGATTTAATAATTATTAAACCTTCTTATAAAATTTGCAAAATTCAGTTTTTAGTGATGTAGTGTTGTTCATATTCATCCATTTATTGCAAAATTCATATTTTTTTTTTTTTTTAAATAAGTCATTTATATGCATTTTTTAATTGCACTTAGTCAAATCTCTAAAGTTGCATTAAATGAAAAATCATACTTTTTTTCGAACGCCATATTGAATTTGATATAGGGTATTAAAGCAGCTACAGATTGACATACATCATCGCCAATTTTGATTAGCGCCTTGGGTGAGCCTCTACTATTAATGTTAAACTAAAAACATCGCGTTCTTAGCCCATGAAAACCGTTGATTAATATTTTTAGTGAAATTATATTTTCTGCGCAAGTAGAATTTTACACAGGAACTTATTTCAGTTTGAAATTGATTTATAAAACCAATTTCAAACTGATATATGCAAAATTGCTGAATTCTTTAAAATAGCTATACACGTTTAGCAAATTAATATTTTAAAACGCCACAATGATTTTTAAATGTCATTTGGAAACCTTCTTTGATAACTTCACTTCACTGAAATAACGTTGCAAGTGTGCCTCGGGAAAAAGTCACGTCTTGGAGTCATTCACGTTTTTTTCTCTCCAAGTTTGGGTACCTCCTACAGCATTTCTGTTAAGGTCACATTAACGACATATATGTCAAATGATGCATAATTTCAAGAGATATTAGGTTCTGTTTTGAATTTTGAAATATCCGAAACGGCATAAAATCCCCAGTGAAAAAACTGCAAAATTTTAAAATTTTTTAAAATTTGGTTTCACGACTTTTGCACGACACAATTTGGCACTGGTTAATTGCACGCGAATTAAATCCATGCTGGTCCTTTTCTACAAGTGTTTATAGTCTACATTAGAAGAATTGGACAGTTATGCTAAAATCCGCTACTATAGCAATAAAAAAAAATAAAGAAAACTTGTTAGTTTCAAACACTTTTTTTGGAATTTTTGGCTTTGAGTGCTTGCCGGCACCACGTGGAACCGTTTCAGGTCTTGAATTTTTTCTCTGTAACAGAAAAAAGTGTTAATATAATTGCATCAAAAGTTGTTAAAAAAAAGTAAGAATTTAAAAAAATAATTGAGGTTGAAGGTCGGTTTCATAAAGGCAAACTATGTATATTTCTATGTATTCACCCATATTATTTATATATGTATGTCATTTTGCGGATATTGTGGTATAATTCAAAATATACATATACGAAACAAATATTTTTATAAACATACATAAGTATTTCAATATATTTTTCTATGAGCTTTACGACTATTCACAAAGGAATAAATTATGTTAAAAGCTCCCAAATAGAATTGGGATTATAGTTTCGTTAATAAATTGTTTTTTTTTTTTTTTACAACGGCTAAATATATAAATTTAAAGTGCACTGGTTTTTCAAACGCTTTGCTAAATTAATAATTGTAAGCTTAGGTATCTAACAAGTCTTCTGTAGAATTTAAAAAAAAGTATTAAGAGACTTTAATTTAGAAACATATGAAAATATGTTGTGATTAAGTAATTTTATGATTTTTTTTTAATAACTGTCTTAATCCATATGAGTTTAAATAATTTTTGTCAATACTTGAAGAAATTTTAATTGAGTAAAAATTTCGTTTCTTGTTAGAATTGGGGTTAAAAATTTCCAATAGAAATGATTATATTTTAAATATAAAATAATATATTAATTTTTAGGAAAAATGTCAGCCTTATGCGCAGTAGTTATTACACGGAATGGAATAATTTTGAATCTAGTGATTTTAGAAAAGTTACCATAATTTTAAACTAGTATAAGTTTATCGTTTTTAATTTGATAAAATTTTCATTTTAAAGTCAGTTATAGAGAACTGGTCAAAATATTTGTCAGACTCTTAAATTTTGTCTTTTAAAACGGATTATAAGAAGCTGACTTTCAGGAAACCTTATCCCATTTCTTAACACTATCCGATCCCGTTAAGATAAATTAATAAAATTTGGTGTGGGGTCCATTTTAGTAAATGTGATCATAAAATCGAATTTATGTGCGTAGCTATTTTAGTTTCCCAGATATCGGGTGTTGCGAAAATGCATCAATGGTCAATTAGGGGTATGTTTTTGCCCTCATATAAGAAACAGACGTTTTAACGAATTGTATGGAAAAATTAGTTTTATTTGTCATTTTAATTTATTTTTAGATTATTTTACAAATTATATATTAAATATATCTAGTGTGAAGCAGAAAAATTGGAGGTGGACTATTCTAATTGAAATTTAACGCAATTGTATAATGATGTAAAATCTTTAAAATAATTTAACGGTGTAATACCAAATAATTTCTTATAATGTATAAAATTTAATTATTCCTTCTCAAATATGTTGCACGTTAAAGCATTTGAAATATTAATATACATTTCATTTGATTATCTGTTTATGAATCTTCTCGATTTGGATTTAAATGTAGTGTTTAGGACACACTTAATCCTTCATATAGGTGGCCTAATCTGATGTAAATTTTGTCAAACAATTCACTTACGATTTCCAACTGGCTCATGAATTATTTCTTTTCTGTTCCAATCTTTCTATTTACCGAGGAATAGATAACATTATCAACGACCCGAAAAATACTGCACACGTGCAAATGATCTCTTAATTTTGTCACATCTATATGCTCTTACATGTGAAGAGAGAATAATTATTTATTAATTTTATATATTTTTAATACTTTTTTAAGCAAATTTTTTTAATATTCAATTATAGTTTTTATTACAGACCATAAATTGTTTAAGAGCAACAGATATTATGAAACTATAAGTTTAAAAATTGTTTCCGTACACAATATAAGAGCAGGGAAACAAGAAAATATAGAATGTGAAATTTAAGAGCGCCGATCCCTGCATTATTCTTTTATGGCCAGCAACACGTTTTGCTTCAAATCGATTCTGTTATTCTTGGCTGAACAAGATGTATCTTTATCCCGAATATTGTGAAATCCTTAATTTTGGTTAGATACCAAATGCAGTGGCGCATAATCTGATGCATTCCAACTGGGCCACGATTTCAAAATTTTAATATTACCCAGACAAAGAAAAAAAATTTGTTTACTGGCACTTTTAAAAAAGCTTAACCTGGTGTTGCACAGTGGTTCCAAAATGTTTTTTTTTTTTAATAAATTGTAAAGTTTTCTCTGCTTTACAATCGGACACCCACCTTAAAGTATACAGTTCGACTCTGAATCACTTTCAGAGTCGATTTAACGATGTCCGTCAGTCCGTCTGGTCGGCTGGCTGGCTGGCTGTCCATGTAAAGCTTGTGCGCTAAGTACAGGTTGCAATTTTGATGAAATTTGGTACATACTGTTTTTTCAACACAAGGACGAAGCCTATTGAATTTGGTTATGGACGGCCCATTATTTCACCTAGCCCCCGTACAAATCATCATAGATGCCTTGAAAATAGGAATATTTTAATGAAATTTTGCACAAATAAGTCTTATATAAACACAAATTCATTTGCAAAATTTTATGAAGATCGATCCATAATAGACCATAGCTCCCATATAAACCATTCTCCCGAAAATCACTTTCATAAATATTTTTTTTTTTTTTGGGAATTGTGAAAAAAATTGCATACCTGAGTTTATTATCTTTGGGGTCACTCTCCAAGTTAACTCGAAAACAGTTTAATTATAGTCATGTAAAATTTTGTTAAACAATCTTAAACGGATCAAAAGTTACATAACTATTTCTAAAAATATCATTTTTGAAATATTGGTTTTATTAAATATTGTTATAGTTAAGTTTTAAAATTAAAAGAAAAATTTTTTATTCGTTTAGTAAAATATTTAAAATTTCAAAAAATTTTTGTTGGAATAGATCAGCTTCTTTTTAAACTCTATTTTATTTTGTTAATCAGCGTAAGTATTCTTTAAATATATTTATTTTTTTTTTTTACTCTGACCCAGTACATTTAAAATGGACTGAATTTTAGGATTCATTGTATTTTCTAATGATAAAGAAAGAATCCTTTCAAGTACACTCACTCAAGTAAATTTCTCTGTAAAAGGTGTCATTTGTTCAGTGTTGCCAAAACGGCAGTTTTCCCGCTAGCAGATCTGGCGGTATTTTGTTGTTCATAGCGAGTTCTTTCCATAAAAAACCGCTAAGTAGATTTTCTAGCTGCAATATTTTTCTAACTGACGATTTCTAGTGACTTTTTCTTCATTGTAAAAACATAAAAAAATTTTAAGTCACCACTACATTATTCGAATACAAACATTTTCGAAAATCAGTGTATTTCAAATAGAATCGAAATATACAAAAAGCTCCTCGGTTTGATGTTTTGCAGTTTGAAGATAGAAAAAGAATTAAAATAAAATAAAAAAAGCAAGCTGATTATGCCTGCTCTATATATATATTTGTCAGCCGAATATATTAAAATCTAATTACAAGATCTCTAATCTCATTTGATGATTCTGGAATACATTCAGCTACGCGAAATGGAAAAAAGGAATAGATGTTTAAATAAAAGAAATATCTTAGCGTTAAAAATCAGCGTTTTTATTTAAAGTGAAGGTGGTTTTTAGCGATTTTTCAAATACAATCTGGTGGGACATGACTTCAAAGTTTTGGTAACACTGCATTTGTTATGAATCAAATACTTTTTGACCCGCATGTGCAAATGGCTTGCCAGACCAAAACTTTTTCTAGCGTTCATATAAGGATTTTTTTTTTTTTTGTGTCTTCAAGCCAATTTTTGTTTAATTTTTTTTTAATAAAATTTACTGAATAAACGCCATTCCAATCTGAGATTTAGAGATTTTATTTTAATTAATTAATTCTTCAGTCTTTTAATTAACTTTTTCGTCGATTGTTTCTTTAGGTGATCATGAACTCTTTGTATTTCTTATAACACAAGAAATGGTATTTCCCGATTCACCTACACTTTTAGAAATTATTTTTATGGTCGACATGTGATTAGTATTTTAAATTATGCGTTTGCATGATTTTTCATTTAATTATCATTTTAAGAAAAACTAATTTTTATCACAACAGAATATAGCACGTAGTTACAGTGAATAATAATAAATGTAAAAAATTTAACGTTAACTTTACTAAAAGTTATAAGCCATAAAGTGTGCACTATTTTTTTTTTTTTTTATGTATAACATATAAAAAAAAAATTTTAGTCTTTCAGTTCATTTAAAGTATTTTAAATAAAAGTACACCAAAATGCAATAAAAATTCATCTTTTGGACAAAAATATTTTTTTTTTAACAAATGCAAAATTATAAAATTTTTTAAATAGGTAAAATAAAATATTTGTTTTCTCGGGACACTCAAGTATGCAACAATAGTTATTTCTTAAAATTTTTACATCTTATTTCTTCTGCGTAAAATTAATTATGAATATTTCTAGAGAAATCACAATTTCGTTAATTATAAAGTACTTTTAATAAATTCTAACAGATTTAAAATAAAATTAAAAAAAAAAAAAAACATAAATTCTTCAATACGGGATTTCATCATTAATTTTTATAAAACTGATTATAAGCTTACCATTTTTTATTAAATGTAGTTCTCGCTAAATATATTCTTAAAATATTCACAACTTTTTGTTCAAGTCTTAAACAAAAACTTATAAACACATTATAACTTAAAAAGTATTAAGGAATAAGCTAAATATTTTAAATTTGAAAGAATTTCTAAGATTTGTTGTTTAAAGAAATCTATTTATAATAAAAATTTAATACAGATACATACATAACTTAATTGAATTAAATATAGTATACTATTTATTGTTTAGTGTGTGCAAAATAATCCTGTGCATGGTGCAATGTGTATCCTTGTGCTTTTGTTGGTATTAAAACTGGGTGTGAAGGTGCATTTCTGATTAACTTATAGTTATTAATATAATGGCATAAACTTCAACATACATACATATACCTACATAACTCTATCATACAATATATATTAATACACAAACATATTACCAAACACATACATTATATTTTTTGTTTGATGCTGTTTATTTATATCACTTGTATACAAAGTAGACGATGGTGTTGTGGTTGCAACATTTGCAGGACTATTAAATTTGTGCTGCTGTTGTTGTTGTTGCTGTTTATAAAGAATATCATCACTATGAGTGTAATAGGTTTGACGATGCATATCATGAATGTCATTAGCACCAAGACCTGTTGTTTGAATGGTGCCAATGCCAACACTTATGCCACCACTATTTTTATGCGAACGTGAACCAGTATCTACAACGACAACAACATCATCAACACTATGCTCTAAATCATCCATATGTATTGTAGAAGGTGACGGTGGTATTTGTTGCACAACTTGCTTTTGCTGATGTTTAATTACACCTATGGACGACGTTGATGTGGGTTTATGTTCACCAATTTCTATAACAACATCATCATCATAAGTGTGAGGACTGTGGGAGGCTAAGACTAATGGATTATTAAGACCCCACGAGGGTGGATGCAAATAATGAGGATAATTTGAATAGATTTCTGCACGTATTAGATCATCATAATCATTTTCTTCATAATCATCATCTTCATCACCATAATCATCGTCATCAATGTCCTCGTCATTATCATTAGTAGCAGCACCACCAGCCACTACATTTTCATTGTCTGTGTTATAGTGAGTTTTTTGAAAATGTTCACCTATTTCCATATAATCTTTACGATTTTCATTATAATGAAAATCTCCATTGAAGTCTTCAATATTGTTGTTGTTGTTATTATTAAGATTTTCACTTTCACCACCAACATTACCGCCACCACCACTATTAACATAAGTATACTGAGGATGATGCTGCTGTTGCATGTGGTGATGTTGCTGGCTTATATTATAACGTTGTTGTTGTTGATGATGTTGATGATGCAATTGTTGTCGCTGTTTTAATGATGTTGTTTTCGCTGTGGCTGTTTGTTGGTTTTGTTTTTTTCTCTGTTGTCGCTGTTGTTTCTTCTTTAGTTTTTCCTGTTTAAATTGTTGTTTCAACTTTGGCGTTAAACCATTGGGAAAGAATATTAATCTGTCTGTAATTAAACATTTTTTTTTTTTTTTGTGTTTTTGTTTGACGCGACAAAAAGCAAAATGAACATAAAAGTTGAAGAGAGAAAGAGAAAAAAACAAAGAAAAAAGTGCATAAGGTGCTTTTTTTAAAGTACAGAAAGTGCATTAAAATTAAGTGGTATTTTATTTTGTATTTCTTCTTATACTTTCTTTAGTAAATTAATAGAGTGCTTTTTAATTTACTTAATACTTAGTGTATAGAGTGTAGAGTGCATAATTATGTGAAGGTGGTGGTGCATTTCCAATTAGGTGCGTTTTGTTATAGAGTTACAGTGATATGGTGATGTTTTAAAGTTGTAAAGTAAAATATTTTTAAAATGAGTGCCAACACAATAGAAACTTAAACATTTAAATAAAAATTAATAAAAGTAAAATAATTAAATCTGGCTTAAGAAAGTTAACAATTTAAAAATAACTATTTTAGGATTTGTTGCAGTAAATAAGATTTCTGAATTTGATTTAACAAATTCATAATATTATTATAGATGTACGTTTACTTTGTTGATCATCTTATTAAGATGTATAAATATTTAAAGCGGCGAGATATGTTAACAGTATAAAATCTTCCTAACTTCGGAAATAATTATTGCAAGAAAATTATATGGAAATTTGTCTTTATAACACTAAGGATACCAAACTGAACCTTAGAGATTTAGATTTGTAGATTTAATCTTTATATTTTATACAAGAACACTGCACAATGGGGACGATCTCAGAACAAATCTAAATAAATCTCCATTTATGTTCTAAACTACTAGACCGATCTTAATGAAACTTAAAGCAATGTAGAGGAAAAGTTAGATTTATAGAATAATTTTTGGACCATAAGGTGGCCTAAAGTTGACCAACTTGACTCTTGTAAATATATCGGAGTATGTAATTTTAACCAAAGAAAAAATGAAAATGAAATTTAAGATCAAGTCAAGTTTATTTAACTTATTTTTTTTTTATTTATTCGGTAAAATATTAGCTATAATTAATGATAAGTAAAAAATGTTCCCATTAAAATGTTGAAATAAGGAAATGTTTTATATAGTGGTTACGTCAATTTGGTCAAACATAAGACTAGCCTCAACATACCTTTACAATCGCTTAATAGATATTTGGACCCAAATTGATAAAATATATCCTTTCAAATACAATTTTATTAAATTTTTTTTACAAAATGCTCTAGCAGTTTATTGCGCAATAAAATATTTTATAAGGAGTGAAATCGAAAAAATCTTAACATATATAATATTCAATAACTTGGAAACGGTTGAACTTAGAGTTTTCATTATTTTTTTAGTCATTTAATAATTTAGCACAGATCACAGAAATATATAATTTTTATGGTTCTAACCACTAATTATAAAATTGTGGATCATTTTTGAAAATCCTTTCTTTGGAGATTTGATAGTTGCTTCAGTCAATTTTTTGGAACATCTTCTGTTAAAATCTTCGGTATTTTGGGACATCTTTTTTGTGCTCTTCATTTTACTTTTCACAAGAGCTCAATATCTCTCCACTGGTCTAAGCTATGGACAATTTTGAAAATTGACCTCTCTTGGTACTAAAACTATGTTATTGATTTGGTACCACTCCAGAGCTTTCTTACATGATACCAAATGGGTCCAAAAATATGTGGACACGTTATGCTTTCTTAATAAAAGAAGAAGTCTTTTTTGCAAATATTCCTTATGCATATTTTAGTATTTATAGATCCGAATGTATCAAATGACTTTCCTGTTTTGCTGCAACTGCAAAAAGCTTGTCATACCATGAATTTTGTAAGAAATGTTTGCTGCTTTTGGGTCTTAAACTTATTTCCAACATTGCTTCGAGTATTAGCAATAAAAAATTTTGAGACACAAGCTGCGAAGATTCTGCCAGCACCTACGTTTCTTCGTCAATTATACAGCTTGAGTATTTTTGTATGAAATTTTGTTTTAGATTTCAAGTCCTATTTTTTGGCTTGTAATTTTTTTTTGCAGAATTCCAGTTTGGAATTTTTTGAACTTTATATGTTATCAACTTTCCCATTAGCTTTAAATTTTCGCACCAAATAGTCGAAGCACTGAGAAAAATGAGCTGATTTTCTACCAGATGTGTTTGGAGTTCCTTTCAATATGCCTTCAATTTTCTGGCCTTCCCAATATCATGTGGTCCTTTTTTCTTACCGAACTAGGTTTCACATCAATAGTCAAATTCTCCTGATACTGTTTAATAACATTAGAAATGGTTTTACGGACGAAATTTAATTCTGTGGCCAATTATTTGTAAGACCTATTTGGATTTTTTGAAATTTTTTAATAACTTGTAGGACGTAAATCTTTTTCGTCATTTATTTTGATGAAAATAAGGACAAATTAACATGGTTGTTATTAAAAATAATAATTGAAGTATTTTTCCATGATAACTAGATCAAAAAAATTTTTGAATATTTATTCCGAAAAAAGTTATGAAACAAAATGTGTGTTAAGATTTTTTCGATCTCCCTCCTTACATAGAAGGAACAGTTCCCTTTCTAATGATATATAAATTCAACCTATAAAAAATTTTATTTAAAATTTATATATGTATTTTATTATATATTTTATTTTTTAGAATTGATTGATACAATAAAAAAATAATTAAAATCCTATAAATTGCTTTATTTTTATTAAAAAATGTTAGAAGATTTGAATTTTGATAACTCGAATAATTAATACAATTAAAAAAGTAATTGAAATAGTATTTATGTTTATGTTTAAAAAGTTTAATAAGCTATATTTTTCCTGTGCTTTTTAAATTCAAATTGTACTCAGATATATCTAAAATCATATTTCAGTTATGAAAAATTCATATTCAATTATTTTATTAATTGAAATTCAACTTATAAAAACAAATTTATATTCAATTATTTCACTTACATTTATTGACATTTGATTAACTTATTACCGAATATAATAAGAATATTAATTGAAAGCCAATAAATTGTTTTAGTTAACTAGAAAATTTAAATTTTGATAACTTTTATAATTGAAACATTAAAAAAAAAACATATGGAATTTTTTTTTTGTTATTTGATAAATTGTTTAATTGACCATATTTTTTCTGTATTCACAGAAAGAAATATTTTCTAAAAGATTTCACAGAAAAAATGATTACCATATATTTTTCAATTAACACAGTTGATTAATTTTGCTTCAAAATTTAATAAATGTATTCAAATAAAACTAAAATAAGAAAAAAAATTAAGTAAAATTTTATTTCTCATTAAAATTTTTAATTTATTCAATCATCCACTTTTTAACTGGAAATTTTTTTCCGTTTTTCATTTTTTACAGTTTCTAGTAATTGATATAATCACTTTGGTGAGAGGTGCAGATTTTAAATTTAATTGAAATTTTATTGTTAATTAAATTAATTATTTACTAACATATTTGATAGTTGATTTGATTTTTTTTTTCTGTATTCAATTAACATATTAATTAGAATTTTAAAATGATTTCAAATATTTAAAAATCAAAGTATTTTATAAATTAAATTCAAATTTTACATTTAAAAATCTAAAATCAAGTTTCAGTTACGAATAATACATATTCAATTATTTTATTAATTGAACTTCAAACTTAAAAAAAAAAAAAAAAATATTATATTCTATTACTCAGATAATTCCTTAATTTTTATTTATTTATAATTAAAATCTAATTGTATTAATTCAATTAGAATAATAATTAAAAGCTGATGAAGTGTGAACGGGTCTTATTTTATTGAAGCCAATTAAATGTTTGACAAATCTTTTAATTAACCATATTTTATTCGCATAAATGATTCTAGAAAAACAGAAAAATAATAATAATTTTGTTCCAAAGCTAAAACAAACTATTGTTTTAATTTTGACCAGCTAGATTTGCGATTGGAACCACAATGTAAACACTCTTAATTAATTTTGTAAGTCATACATTATTTCAAATTTTGGCACAAATATCTTTTTAACTATAAAATACATCAATCATCTATGAGTAAGTATATATTTTTTTTAACAAGTTCGTTACGAAAGTTTTTGAATCTTTGAAATCGATCATGATTTGTAGAAATTAATATTTTTCAAAACATTTTCAATCTCGAGGTGGTCAACTTTGATGCTCTGTAGCTTATTTTGTCTTATTTTAGAGTGACAAGATGATTTTTCCTAAAACTTAGATCCTCTTTTATAACTCTTCCATGCACTATACAGCAAAAGTGAACACTTTTTTGGTATAACAATTAATGACCGATAAAAATTAAAATATAAAAAGTGGAATATAATCCTTAAGGTCCAATTTAAAATATGTGTATAATAAATATTAATATATTTGTTAACGTAACATAAAAAATAAAGAAAACTTTAAAATTTAAAATATTCTAAGATCGGGGAATATGACATTATATATGAAACCTTGATAGGTTTTTATGGAATCTCATATTCATATTTGTATTCTTAACAGTGGAGCTAGTATTCAAACTGTTTGTTAATAACATAAGAAACATGAAAATATTTGAAAAAAAAAAAAACACAAAAAAGCTGTATGTATCTATTAGATGACAGTTTCTGACCCTTTTAAATATCCTGAAATCTATTAATCTTGGGTCATGGAAAACTCGAAACGCTTTTTATATAGATTGTTATATAGCAATTTAGGGAGGTATCTCACACCTAGATGTCGGCCCTAATTAGTGGAATTCTATCACAAAAAAATTCTCTCAACTATGCGTTAAAACATGTTCAAATTCTGAGAAGAAAATATTGAAAATAAAATATTGCTACATAATATTCATCACGAATTGCAGTCTAAATACTAATTTTTTATTTGGTTAGTTAGAGCCCAAACACAACCAAACAGATTTCAACGTTGTTTTCCGCTTTAAGAGAGAAATGCAAATTAAATGAAGACGGAATCCAGCAACAACAAAACTACATATATAAAAAAATATTTATCTTTCTCTCTTAAATTCCATACATAAAAAATAAAAGGCAAATCTATCTATCTCTTTCTTTCTTATATAAATTTAATGTAAACTTATGTGATTCATTTTGCAACAACGGCAACACTGACAGAGAGGGAGAGTGAGAAAATGAGAGCTTTTGAGAATCCGTTGTGAAATTAAAATAGATTTTAATTTCCAGCGGATTCCGCTGTGTTGTTTTAGTTGTCAAATCTTCATATAAAAAAAAAAAAAATAATCCGCTTGGTTGTGTTTGGGCTCTTATGGAGGGATCTGTAAGAAACCCAGACTAAAACTTACTTAAAAATATGAAATATACCTAAAAATGAAAAGCCTAGAACAGCAGCTAGGAGTTGTAATGACACAATGGAATAAAATTAACTTTGGTCCTTTATTTTTATTTATTAACATCATAACTTGTTAAACTGTGAAACAAATTTGCGAAAATTTTGCTTAAAAATATATTTTGTTTTAATTTTTCTTAAGTGGTACAAAACTAATCACTTTTTATTCCAAAAATATATTAATTTTTTGCGAAAAACTAAATTAATTATACCACTTTTTATTCTTCATTGCATTAAATCAATTTCTAATGAAATAATACTATAAATTACTTTTTGTGTTATTTTAGATGTTAAGAAGATATCACCTAAAAAGATAAATAGTTACAAAAAAGTGTTCACTTTTGCTCTATAGTGTACCTTTAAGTCAATCAGTCTAGTAGTGTAGAAGATACAAAAATCTGTGCAATCGGCTTCAATGTCCAATAGTGAATGAACTTTAATTCATTAAAAAGTATAAAGAAATCATTTAAAGAAAACACTGTTTTATAAAACGATAGATTTATTTAATTTGAAATATTCACTTGCAATAAAAATGTTCAAACTTAAAAAATTTTATTTTTAATTCACCCATTCCCTAAATGGCCAGAACTTTAATACATTTAATAAAGGTATTAAAATTGATTTTAAATAATAGAAATAAGAAACAATTAAGTGCATTTTTTTAATTTAAAGTGCTTTGCTATATTTCATAATAAAATCAAATCAAATTAATAACAAAGAAATTTAAAACACAAAAAAAGTACAAAAGTGAACACAGTTAAAAACAGTAATTATAACATTAAAATAATTGTAGTTTATTGAACAACTAACGGTGCTTGAATTGCTGTGCACACAAAAAAACATTTAAAACGGTGCATTTAAAAGCATTGAATTTCTTTAATGTTTATTCAGCCCCATATATAATTTAAATTTTATATTTTCTATAAATACTATTGATTATATACATTAACATACTTATTTAAAAATACAACTGAAGCAAATGCTTGGATAATTTTGAAATTTTTAGATATTTTTTTTTTTTTTTTTTTAATTTCAAATATTCTTGATATTTAGAAATTCATGGTGAAAAGTGAATAGAGAGCGAGAGGTTGGTTTTAAAGGTTTATTATTTTGTTAAAAGGTGAATAGAAATAGAAACGCACACACACTACTAAAGACTGTTTTTAAGGATTTTTGGTTAATATTTATAATATTTTGGTATCAGTTTTTTTTACGTTTTAAATCAACTAATAAATACAAGGATTTTTTTTTAAGATTTAATTTACTTTTGGTATCAAATATACAGATTTTATAGTTTAATATTTTATTTTTTGGTTGTTAAATGCAGAAGCGTGCGTAAGTTTGTAGGTTGTTATTTTACTTTTTTTATTTTGGTTAAAGGCGAGTGATAGAAATTAAAATTTAATAAAAAAAATAATAATAAAAATTATAAAGAAATTATATTAATTATAATAAAAAATTAAAGAAAAAATACAAAAACTTAAAACAAAATTTTAATTTAATTATAAGTAATAAAAATAGTAATAAAATTTACTAGTTTTTTTTTTTTTTTTTTTTTTGGTTTTAATATAAAATATGTTTTTCTGGTATTTTTTTGTTTTGTTAATTTAGTGTTTGTTTTTAAACTTTTAGTGTTTTTTTGTAAATTTCTGTTTTTTTTTTTTTTTTTTTTTTTTCTATAAAAATTTTCTATTTCTTTTCAATTATTGTTTGCTGTTTTCGAGTGTCTTAAGAACAACTTACCAACACACGGATTGTGATTAACTATATTAAATATACGATCACAGCGTTTTTTCATATGATTATTTGGACATATACAACCAAACATCGGTGATAATCTTAGATTTGTCCAAGAATCATGACATGCATCTCTGAAAATAAAATATAAAAAATAAATGTTATTTTTAAGTTTAAAATATAAATATTATCTAAAGGAAAAATCTTTAAAATTTTCTTTTTAAACACTTAAGATTTTAAAGATTTCAATTCTCTTGATAACTTGACCTCTATGCTGGGCAAACAAAAATTCACTTGCCACATTAGCAAATATTTTTAAATGAATCTTTGATTTTTTTACCCTTGTATACTACAAACATTTTATGTGACTTTATTTGTTTTGTGGAAATTTCTTTAATTTTTGTTTATACTGCAATCTTGGGTACTTGCTAAATAAAATAAAATTTTGTCATTACCAAATTACAAAAAAATAAAAAATAAAAAAAAATCAAAGGTAATGAAACGGAAAACAATTCAAATGCTTTTTTAAATAAATTTTTTACATTAAATTTTTATAAAAATTTGTTTAAATAAAAAAATTAAATAAAAACATATTGTAAATGGTTACAAAATAAAAAAAAAAAACGAGAAAGAAAGATATAGTCTGTCAAGACCGACCATATGATACCCTATACTGCAATATATGTGCATCAAAACTCGGGAACTATTACAGCTGTGGCCAATTGTGGACCGATACTTTTACTAAGTGTAAAATATACGAATACATAATATTACGTTGATATTAACATTAATACGATTTTATGCACTTTTGTGCGATTTCCGAAGTGGGCCATATATAGGAACTATGGTTAATTATGGACCGATCTTTATAAAAATTAGTGCAATGTTTTATACTTAGTATATATAACTTATTATTGTCGAATATTTTAACTTTTTACTAACATTTATATTTAATTTATGCACGTTAAAGAAATTTTCGGAAGAGGGGTTTATGTGGGAGCTATGGTCAATTCAGAACCGATCTTTATAAAATTTTGTACAATGATTGATATTTATAAAAAAAAACTTCTTTACACCGAATTTCATTTAAATATTCTAATTTTCAAAATATTTTTGAGTATTGAAATTCTATTCCGGGGGGACATTTGTGCCCCATGTGTCAAATTTCATTGAAATATCATACAAATTGGGACCTGTACTTTGTGCACAAAGTTTATATGGACAGCCAGACGGACGGACATCGTTAGATCGATTTAAAAAGTAATTCTGAGTCGATTGGTATACTTTAAGGTGGTTGTTGGATAATTTTTTCTATACGTTATAAACAACAGCACAAACGCACCACCTATGGTGGTATAGGGTATAAATATTGAAAACACTCAGATTGTGTAGGAATATAGCGTAGTTTGTAGGTATGGGTAAGTACATTATTACACCATATTCGAAATTTCCAATATAGCACCAAAGTCGGGAGTTATTAGAAAATTAAATTTGGAATTTAATGTTTTTATGATTTTTAATCCCAAATCCCTATTTTCAAATTTAAGTTTTTTAACAACATTAAAAGGATAAGAAAATACCACTTTCATTAATAGCACAACTGTGTAAGATATTAAAGACACAAATTACAAAATAAGAAAAATTTTGGGTCATCAAATATTGCCTCAATGATTCCAATGCGAAATAAAAGTATACCATTAGATTAGTTAAATCTCCAAAGGATTTTGCAGTTAGTACGAATTTCGATTTTATGGACTCCAAAACTTCGGAAATTTTGGAACAATTTTTTCATAATGTTTATTTACACACATTTTCTATAAATTTCAATATATTTATAGGTTTTTATTGTATAATAGGGTACAATATATTATATTGTACCTTAAATAATATATTATATTTTTATTAAATGTTCCTCCCTTTTTAAGCGCACTTTTGATTACAATATCGGTTGCAATATATAAGTATTCGCATTATTCAACCGATTTAACTGATATCCAACGTACATCGTATATCGAGCATCCTCTGTAAGGAATATTAGATATAATATTAATGAAAATGCCACGCTCACTTTGAAAGTTCAAAATAAATTTCACACGTATATCATGTATTTTGTGCAGAAAACACGCCCAGTTTTTATCCCACTTTCAGTAAAATTCAATTTTACTACTTTCTTGAAATAGAAAATAGAAAATATTGTATGTTATAAAATTTAGTCAATATGCGTGGCACCCATACTGATTAAATTTTATAATATCTTTATAATTATCTTTTTCACCCACTGTAATATTTTTCTACCACCGGTATAAAAATGTTTATGAAATTTGAAATTTACTTATTAGACATAAAGTTAAGTGAAATAAAATTAACAATATTATGACAAAAATGGGCGTAAAAAGGGAGTGGTATCCAGTAAAAATCTATTATAATTATGCTAGTAGTCTATAAACAACAATAACATATGATAACATTTGGATTTAATAATTTAAAATATTATTATATCTAATTATATAGAAAAAGGGGCTCCGAAAAATTCGAGCTTCAAGAGGTCATAAAAGCGAAATTCGAACTAACTTCGAAAAATACTTTGGGGATTTTACTATACTACTGGTATGCTTTTATTTTACGCTGGAATTATTGAGGCATTTTTTTTTTTTTTTTTTTTTTTTTTCATGCTGCATTGTGTTATACTTTTTACATTATTCGTATTTTTTTGAAATTTAGAGCCATTTTTGATTTTTACTTTATTGGAAAACATATAATTTCTTCGTAATTGCAAAACTCATCTTTTATTTTATTTTTTTCATTATTTTTACTTTGTACTTCAAAAAAGCCAAAATGCTATGAGAAATTCACTTTAAAATTTCTATTTTTATTTTTTTTTTTCTCTCTTTTGAAATAACTCCCGATTTTTAAGATATATCGAACATTTTAAAATAGTGTAATCTACTCAAACTACTCTACATTATATTTAAAGTCTTTTAAATCTGTAGCACAGTTTAATTTAATAATCATCAACTCAATAATTTCAATAGATTTAAATTATTTTTACGTTCAAATACTAAAAATTACTAAATAAAACATTATGAAAGTTTTCAACTTTTCTGGTTAATATTTTATAGTTTTGAGTAGTTTCTTTGGCCTTTTTTGTATTGTAAATGTACTACTACGAGTGTTGGCTGCAACAATAACCCAACTTGTAACCTTATGGGACTTTTAATAAAATTTAAAACTTTATAATATAAAATTGTTTAAACAAACAATAGATACATACTAAGGAATAGAGAAATATTCATACATACATTAGGGTGACACTGTTTGTAAATAGGAAATTTTTAATGTTACCATTTAATAAATAATAAAGAAAGCATATGATATTTAAGGAGTGAGATCGAAAAAATCTTAACATTTAAAAAATTCAATAATTTGGAAAAAGTAGATCTTATAGTTTTTCAATTTTATTTTTATTTGGTACCACTCCAAAGCTTTCTTACCATAGTGACATAATGCTAAATCGGGCCAAAAATATGTGAAAACATTGTGCTCTCTTAAGAAAGGAAGAACCCTTTTTTGCATATTTCGGTATTTATATTTCTCACTATAACAAATGAATTGCTTCTTTTGCCGCAACTTCATAAAGCTTGCCATAGCAGAAAGTTTTAAGAAAATTTTGTCTGCTTTTGGGTCATAAACTTATCTTCACTATTTCTTCGAGCATTAGCAATATACAAATTTTGACTCGGTAGCTGCGAAAAACCTGCCAGTACATACGATTCGTCGCCCATTATAAAACATGGGAAATTTGATTTTAATTTCCGTGCCCTATTCTTCTTCTGCTTCTAAATTGTTTGCAACATTCCTGTCTGGAACTTTTTGTATGTTTTCAGGCCTTTTCGTATAAAATATTCAGAGCACTAAGCTAACCAGACTGCTTTTCTACGAGATGTATATGAAGCTCTTTTCAATACGCCTTCAATTTTGTTTGGCTTTTCCAATATGACGTCGACCGTTTTTTCTTCCAGAACTAGGTTTCCTATCAATGGTTAAATTCTCCTGATACTGTTTAATAACATTGGAAACAGTTTGACTGCAGACCTTTAATTCTTTGGCCAATTTTTTGTAAGACCAATTTGGATTTTTTTTTTTTTTTTTTTTAATATTTAATAATTTTAGAACGCACTTCTTTTTCATCACTCATTGTTATGAAACTCACATCAAATCAACATGGTTGTAATTAAAAATAACAATTGTCATATTTAAAAAATAAAATAAAATAAAAATTGCTTCCAAAAAAAAAAGTTAGGAGGCAAGGTGTGTGTTAAGATTTGTTCGATCTCCTTCTTTACTAATAGAAAGCTCTCGACAGCCATTGGATTGATAAATAATTATGGTAAAACCAATCTTACCATACAAAGATCACTTATAGCTTTAAATGCACAGAAAATAGTCACCAATTAACAAATATATATGAAAATAATTCATTCAATTAAAAACTTGTTTAAATTTGCACCTCTCACCAAAATGATTATATCAATTACAAAAAAAATTACAATAATGAACTTAAACCTGAATAAAAATTCAAAAATGATTAATTCATAAAAAGTTCGAAAAATATTCATCATTTACTAAAAATTAATACTACAGAGGGCACGCTGTAACTTGTTTACTGATTGTATGTTGGAATTCCAGTATAGAACCAACAATGTAACAGACAAAACAAACAACATATAAATCTGCATAATATGCTTACCGACGGTTAGCTAGAGCAGTAAAACAACATTGTAATAATGTAGAATACAATAAATATAAGAAAAAGCTTTTGTAAAGTTATATCAACTTAATACTTAAGAATTCAGAATATGTAAAGTGATGAAGTTACGTATTCTAATTCTTCAAAAGTGTGAGTTAAATGAAAGATCTTTAATTAGCACTAAAAGGCACATGGATGCTGACGAAGATCGTAGCGGATCAGAAAATGCATTCCATCCTGCTAGTGTCTAATAAATCTTTTTCGGTATTCTAGAAAAATTATTACAATAATGAACTTGAGCCTGAATAAAAATTCAAAAATGATTAATTACTAAAAACTATAAAAAATACAAAACAGAAAAAAATTCCCAATTAATAAATAAATTAAATCAATCAAGTAGATGATTGAATGAATTAAAAATGTGTATAGGGAAAAAATCATACCAAAATTTATTTTTTATTTTATTTTTTCATGAACATATTTATTAAATTTTGATGCAAAATTAAACAACTGAGTTAATTGTAAAAAAGACGGTAATCATTTTTTCTGTGTGGTAATGATGAAATTTCATTGGCCCAAGAGTGTTTAATAATTTTGGCTATTAAAAGTACTTATTTTGAATTTGAAAAATAGACGTAAAAGTTTCTTTACTTCAAGAGTAAGAGCAACGAGAACTAGAAAATTAAAAAATTTAAGGGTGTATAAAAGCCAAGTCTACGACTTTGAATGGCTAAGATTGAAAAATTAATAAGGCTTTATAGAAAGAAATATATAATAAAACTAAACTAGAAAAAACCGAACAATAAAAGTAAGCAAAAGCAAGGAAAAACACAAAAAAAATATTAAGTGTATTAATAGCTCTGTTCTCGTCTCTTGAATTTTACAAATTTTAGTCAAAATTAGTCAGAAATTGTCAGAAAAACAACAAAATCGAAAAAAATAATATCAATATAGTTCGAAGCTAAAATAATTTTGCATAAATGTTTAGAGCATTTAACGGGGAATATTTCATTAGAACTTTAAATTCATTTATCTTACCTTATAAGGGGTCATTTCTAGTCCGATTTAAGGAAATGACATGAAAGTCGATTTAAACTTGAGTTTAATGGGTTAAAATGTTCTACAGATATTTTCTACTTCAAATTTTACTAGGGGTCTCCAAAGATAAAAAAAAATTATCCGACTTATCATATGTTGTTAAAAAAGAATTATGAAATTATCCCACATTTCTTATATAAACTCCTTAAATTATGCAATGAAATATAACATAAAATTAAAGGTTTTGGTCAAATCGTAAATAAAATTAATAATAATTTCATCAATTTCATTTCTTTGGATACACGCTTCACCGTATGAACTTTGGACCTTCGGTGACCCCTAGTGAAATTCGACGTAGAAAATTTCTATAGAATATTTTAACCCATTAAATTCAAGTTTTAATGGACTTATGTTTAATTTTGTTTAAATGGACTAGAAATGACTCCATATAATCGGAGATAGATGAATAGAAGGTTCTAATGAAATATTGCCATTTAAATATTCTGAACATTTATGTTTATATATTTTAGCTTCGAACTATATTTATATTATTTTTTTCTATTTATCTGAAACTAATTTGGTGCAAAAATAGAAAAGTTTAAGTGGTCATAAAACAAAAATTTTGCCTACCAGCGAAAAATCCTTTGGAGGGTTTATTGATCATATCATGAGCTATCAATTGCAGATAGAATGATATTTTTGATGTATACAAAAATCCAAAGATTATACTAAACTTATACTAATAAGAAATTTAAAAAATGGATATACCTACCTACCTACTTTCATTTAGTTTTTTAATATATAAATAAGCATCAAAAATAAAATTCTATTTTAAAAAATTTTAGTGTTTAATACAAATATCTATAACTTTGTATTTGTGCCACCCTAATATATAATACACGCCAAATATACATTCATAAGTATAAGCAAACAAAAGTGCAATCAGTAAAAATTTACAGGAATAAAGGAGTAGTATGTGTGTTAATGTCTGCATACAGAGATGGGAAAAAATAGTTTTATATTGAAGATTTGTGTACACATATTAATTAGTTAGCTTTTTAAATATGTATGCAGATATATGTGTATAAAACTAACTCTTAGAAACGTTCAAATTATGATGTTTTACTCCCAATGTCCATTGCAAAATGGTGCAGAACTAAAAATTTTTTGAAGTAAATCTTAAACTTCTAATCGGCTAATTGGATTTACATAAAATTTTACATAGGTGTAGCGGAGCAGTGTACAATTTAAAGTTTGAAGTTTGACACCGCAGACTACTCAAAAGTGAAATTACGAGTACTTAGAGTAAGGTACTTCTGACATAAAAAATTTTTAATTGCTAGCCAAATTTATTTATTTAGTTTTTTCTTGCCCGATTTTAAATATGTTCTTTTTAATTCTCTCGATAAGACCAATATGCTATTTATTTCCTATATCTCAGTTTTGTAAGATCCCGGTCAATTTTTTTCCATATATAGCCCAACACTTCCAACCGTTTTTATTAGATTTTTTTATAATTCATTAAATAACAACAAGAAAATTGGATGTCGATATCTTTACTGAGTCCAAAAATGTTTAAATTAAAAAAAAAATTTGCCTGAAAATATGCCGACACTCTTCTTTCTTTAAAATGATTTTTTTCTTAAAAACATATAAGTCAAATTTTAATGATACAAATACACGGATGTGATATTTGATTCTTCACTTAAACACATGCAATATTTGGTCGAAGGTAATTAGCAACTGTCGCAAGGAACTGAAGGCTCTCTTTGAATTTAAAAGTGTTAAGCTATGTTGGATAGCAGGACAAAAAGTAATTTAGAAAATCATTTATCTGGTTATAGTTATTAGGGGTTTTCATACAATCAAATAAATGCCTCATAAACCTCATATACTGATAAATATACAAACTTGTAAAAAATTTGTCAGATTTTGTTTGAAAAATTATTTACACAATTTATAAATATTTACGCCTCAATTTTAATGTGTAAACTACTTAGTAAACTTTTACTTTTATAAATTCAAATTTGAAATAAAAAAAATTAAATTGTTTTTTTATTTTTTCATGTTCAAAAAAGTTTGAAAAAAGTTTGAAAACACATTTTATTTGCAAATTTTCACAAGAAAAATAAAACGGCACACACAAATTTGCAAGAGGGCGTTCATGAAACATGTGTGTAAAACGTGTAAATTTACTAATTGAGTAAATTTATCCGTTTGGATGAAAACCCTTATTATTTTTTTTCTGGATATCAAATTTGGGTTTGGTGACGTATAATTAATATTACATCACTCATACGTTAAGTGATTCGGATTTTAATATTTTGCTAATACTCTTAGCAACAATTAAATTTATCAATAAATTATATCTTACATTCTTTGCTTTATAAAACTTAAGTACCACTCTAAGGCACATCTCTGATTTATAAACACATACATACAAGCATTTATGTATATATGTATTTACTCTATACGAATATAAGTACTAAAGTATTAAATTCATATTGTATTCTACCATAACATTATGATTATAGCTAAAACTTTTTAGTTACTTGCTGCAACAAAATACCTGAGAGAGAATAAAGTTTAGTTTAAAAAAAATACATACATACATACTAAAATAAATAAAAAGTGTATAAGTAGAGATGTAGCAAGTTCCCTACAATATTATAGCTGGAAATATTAAACTTTTAGACAGAAATATTCAACTTTTATATGCGATTGTTAGATTTAAATTATATGTAGTAAATTTTTCAGTTATCAATCTACATTCCAGCTACATCCAGAAATTGTGGACTGATTACATAGAGTTACAAAATGAGATAAAATATCTGCGGCACGGGGTTTCTCAATCAATTCAGATATACGGTGTTAATAAGTACTAAGCCTCTAATCCACTTTTCTTGAATTGACTCTAGTTCTCGGAATAAATCGCGATTTGTAAAATTAAGGAAGTTGCACTATATATTGTAGCCTATTTCGAAAACGACTTAACTGATTTTTTTTAAAAGAACTATCAAAAAATTCCAATTAAAATTATCTTTAAGTTGTTCTTACATTATTATACCCTTCACCACAGGTGTAAAGGGTATATATAAGTTTGTCATTCCGTCTGTAATTTCCACAATTTTCGTCGGAGAGAAAAAATTTTTACAATTTCTTGATCCTTATAAGAAATGATGTCGATAGGACGATGTCCGTCTGTCCGTCCGTCCGTGTGTCCGTCGGTTGAAATGGCGTTTATGAAGCCCACCGACAATAGCCATATATAATATATATATCAAACGATCGGAAATTCTTTCGAAAATTTTGCTATTGAAATTCAGCAAGATCGGTCTAAAAAAAACGTTTTTATGTTTTTGTTGTTTTTTTGGCCTATAGCATAGATATATGACATATATATCAAAAGGTCAGAAATTTCTTCTAAAACTTTTCTATTGAATTTGAAAAAAATGAAGAGTTATTTAAAAAACGGTTTTCGATTTTCTGAATCCCCTATATAAGTTACTGCCTTCGATTTTACGAGAAAGGATCAGAAATTCTTTTCAGAAGAAATGAACTCATTCGGTCCATTATTAACCGAGATATTGGCCAAAATATATTTTTTTACCTATTTTCGATCTTATATAAGCTACGGACTTACTTTAGATAGATCGATCACAAATATTTTTCTGGAATTTCCAAATCGGTTAATAAACAACCGAGTGATTGGCAAATCTTATTTTATTTATATAATGCGCGTTTCCCTTATAGTTGTTGTTTTCATGGGTGCTGAAAAACAATAACAACTATGAACTATTTCATATAATATCGTTTTTTCAACTTTTTGTAGGTACTATATAAGCTAGAGGTTTCGGTCATTCACTGAAAATTCGGAATTTTTTGTAATTTTTGTGTTATTATAATATCTTTTATTTATATATTTTTAATTGAGAGGACCTATTGACTAACTTGTAGTTTTAGCTAACAAATTAAATATTTAGTCATATTGCTCTTTGATAAATAGTGCTGACTAGAGTACTCACTCGAATATTGTTTGTTCGATTAATTGACAAATTAAAATCAAATAATAGTTCGTTTAAATTAAAATCAAGAATTTCGATTACAAATTTATTCGAGCAAATTATGCCGAATAATCGAATAATTCGAGTGAAAAATATTTTAAATATTTCCTTTCTTAACAAGTTTTTAGGATGTTTTAATTTTAGTTTTCTAAAAAATTTAGCTTAAAAACAATGTTTCAAAATATTTATAGAATGTTAAATGTAAAAGTGGCACCACAAATTAGAATTTTATTAAAAAAAAAATGTGTTTAGTAAAAAAAACCGAATATATGCCTAAATCACAACACATAGTTAAAGGTAATTTTTCAATTACAAAAATATAAACATCACTTTGGAAAATTATAATGTAATTTTCAAATCATTTTACTATAAATATAAGAAATAAATTGAAGGATTTTAAAATTGATTTGGAAAAACATATTATTGGTTCTAAGAATAAAAGTACATAATTGATATAATTAAGTTAAGCATATAAATTTGTTCTTTATGTTAAGAATCGCTGAACTTTTTTATCTAAAATAAAGGGTGGTCCAAAGTGCTTTTTGTCATTTTCAAAATGCAATAACTCAGAAATTAATAAATATATTTTCACAATTCTTTCACAAACTAACTAATAAAAGTCCGAGTAATATTCGTGTAAAATATTATATGACTGAGTCGTTTTTACTAAATTATAATAAAAATAAGAAGAAAGGAGAAATAAAATATTGGTCAAAAATAAACCATAATTTTTATCCAATGTAACGTAAATATTTTGGAAGATATTTGTATTTTTAAAAAGACAATTTTTCCTATTTTTGAGATATTATAAATCGCCAACTAATCAAACTAAAACTTGGCATTTAAGTTACCAGCGTCAATATTAAATTCTTGCCGAATTTCATTCAATTCGGATGATTTTTGGAAGCAATTGGCGATTTTTCTCTGTTATTATAAACAAAACAATCCAAATTTGTTGTCATAATTTGTAAAATATTGCGAGTCTCAGAATGCCACTAAACATTTTCACCATTAACATATATTTTTTAAAAATTTTTTAAAATACTATTTTTTCGAGATATTTACCTGCGAACTAAAAATCGCGAGATATGGACCATTTTGATGTTGAGATAAAAGTAATTTTGATACCTTTATTATGACATTTCAATAAATCTTATATCATCAATACTTTAAAAGATATTAATAATTTTGTGTATACAGCTTTGTACATATTTTTAGCTATTTTAGACTTTCAAATCGCAATATTTCGCGAACCACTTGATAAAATGATCTGAATTTTGAATTAGTCTTAGTTTAAGTTCGGAGAGGTTAAGTCTAAAATTGTAATATTTCCTGTTGGTTTTAAATGGAATGACTCAATTGAACAATGAATTATAAAACATTCTAAATCCTGATGCACAGAAATTATTCTAAGCATGATTTCCTACGTTTCTGTTTTATTTAGAACAATTCAAGTATGAAGATAAATTTGGATATAATTTTTTTAAATTATTTAAGAAGCTAGTATCTTTCATCCTGTAGTTTTGATACTAAAGATGTTGAGATATGTTTTCGATATAACTAAACCGTTTATGCTCAAAATAAATCTGGGTTTAGTAGATCTCCGATACCAAATTTCTTAGAACCATCTTTTTTTTAACTATCAATGAATATATTAAATATAGAGAAACAACGACATTATCAAAGCAAAAAATCAAAGCAAATATTCACACAAAATGCTTGTTTTATTTTTTAATATGCATTGAAAAAAGAGTAAAATTCTAAGGTATAATTTACTCAAATAACTCGAGTAACTTAAAAGATTTACTCGATTATTCGAGTAATTTAAAAACTGTATTATCGAGTTATTTGATTATTCGAATAACGAAAAAGTCGAGTAAAATGAATACTCTAGTACTGACCCATTAAAACTGTAGGGTAATATTTCACAAAATATCTATGTGCAAGAAAGTAAGAAAGAGAAATAGTTATTTTCACAATATAAATGAGTTCTAATGTATATGGGATTCCCAGAAATTGTAGAATATGCTTCGTTTGTTATTTTTTTTTTTTTTTTTTCTCTCCAATATAAAAGTTGCATGCAACAGCACTTGAAAATATGCTTATGGCCATAATTATTAATTATTGAGCCATCGTTAGAGCAATTGTAATTATCAATGATAGTTGTAATAATTGAAAATAAGAGGGGAGAATAAAAGTTTTATACACATTTTATATATTGTTAAGAGAGTTTTGGTGCAGTCAATTGAAAATTTTACAAATAAATAAAATGAAAAAAAAAAACAAAAAACAATTAGAAGCTACAGTGCCATTTGTTGCGCAAGTAGTTTTAGTTATTAGTGTTATTACATAAGTACTTATTGGTAAAGTTTTTTAGTCCTTTGGGTAAAATCCTCTTTGGTTTTTAGTTTTTTATATATAATACATTTTAGCAAGTTTCTGTTTTTATTGTTTTTATTATTGAAATTACCTGTTTTCCATTTTACATTTATTGTCTCGAACTTTACAATGTGCCTTAAAGTCTTCAAAAAGTTTTAGACACTTTTTCTCTTGTTGACACACTGATAAGGCATGATTGCATGTTGGCAATGCATCTATAGGATATGGATCTCTCTCGGCTGAAAAATATATAAATTAAAATTCATTTTTAAGAAATTATGTAAGACTTAAGATTTTGTTTAAAATTTATAAATATTTTAATGGTAAATGAAACTATACGAATAGTTGAATTTGATGTGCTAAAGACGAATCTGCTTTCAGTTTTTTTACATCAGGTTTGGATTTTTTTTATGGGCATGTCTAATATTTCGGCCATAGTAAGGCCATTACTCTAGTATATTTCCTTATAACTTAAGAACGGTGTGAACGATTGACATAAGTGATACACCAAAAGATGCGTACCAAAAATACCTTCAAATCTCCCAAACTTAATTTTTTTATGTGCTCAATAGTTTCGAAATTATTTTGAAATAAGTGTCCAAAAAAAATATTTTTCATGCAAAATTTTACATTTTTTTTTTTGTTAGTAAAATTTTTTTTTAATAAACGAAAACATCAAAAATGTTTCAGTTTATCATTTTTATCTTAAAGCTAGTAATGCTGCAAATCAAATAAGGCATGTATTTTTAAAATTGATGCATAAATCTTGATTTTATTCACTGTTAAGTAAAAATACCCATATTACATACAATTGAGCAGAAATACAGTGGTGGGCAATAAAAAATTTACTTTTTTTATTTTTTCTTGAAACAAAATAGGTGAACTAAGTGGATTTTAAAGAGTTAAATAAGTATCTGTATTCACTTTTTTTCTATCACATACTGATTTCTTTTTATGGACATGACTAATATCATCACCTTATTCAGCGGTCACACTATAAAATTCGGGAATAATTTGTCAAATTTAGGCTATAACTCAAGAACAGTTTACACGATTTTGATAAATGATACATCAAAAGACGCATATGAAAATTGTCTTCAAGCTATGTCAACAATATTTTTTATTCGCTCAAGAGTTTTTTTTAATTTTTTTTTTTTTTTTGTTACTAATTACCAAATAACTACGGAAATATCAACTGAACAAAAAATTATGTAGATTCAGCTTAAAGAAAATTTAAGTCGATATATATTGAAGTTTAATTTATTGTAATAGAACAAACCGTTCTCGAGTTATACAAGTGTGACTGCCTAAATGCAGGGTCATAGTAGTCATGCCCATAAAAAAAACGATACGTGATAAAAAAAAAATTAAAAGCTGATTCTTATTTAGCACGTTAAATTCCATCTAATCCACCTATTTTTTTTATTTTTTATTTAAGATGAAAAAAAATAATAAATTATCCACTTAATTGTAGGTATGCATGGGTATCCTAACTTAACTGTGATTGCAATCATGATTTGTGCATCAATTCTTATGACACGTGGCTTTATTTAATCGTAGTTTTGCCAGCTTTGAGATAAAGATGATAAACTGAAACATTTTTGATGTTTTCACTTTTAAAAAGAAGTTTTAGTAAAAAAAATAAATCTTGAATTTACCATGAAATTTTTTTTTTCGGACACTTATTTCGAAATATCTCCAAAACTATTGAGCGGATACAAGTTTGTTAGTAGAACGAGTTAAAGCCAGTTTTATTCCACCTTTTTTGGTGTACTATTTATATAAATCGTACATACCGTTCTCGAGTTTTAGTGAAATATATTCAAGTACACGCAGAGAAAATACATTTCTCAATATGGTTGCCCCAACAATATTATTTTCATTGCAAAGAAATTTTTCTGTCGCAAACATTCTTATTGTTGAATATATTTTATTTTAAATATATTATTTTGTTTGTAATTTTCAGTTGACAACAAAATGTTTGGTATTGGCAACAATATACATTATTAGTACATGACAATAAGTATACTTGTTGATTTTTATTCAGTTTAGTTTGCTTCTTACTTTGAACTAGTTGTCTGTCGGCAAGTTAAAAATGTATTAGAAAATATGCTGAATGTATATTTAAAAAAGTGAATTATTTAAAATAAATTATTTTAATTAAAGTTATATTGTAAAAATATTTTAAATGGATAATATACAAAGAAAACTACATAATTGGTTATCTTCAGAGTGCTAAAAAAAAATGTGTCAGCTTGTACGAGTATTCAAGAAATTTCTCAGGTTTTATCATTCAACGGTGATGAATCTATCTTTTTATACCAAAGTGATTAGTTTTACATAAATAAATTATAATTAATTTTAATTAAAACTTCCATACGATAAATTAATTGGCTTTTATTTATATTTAGGCAAAGTAGTTGTTTCTCGACGCTAAGTATTCTTATTGTGATTCAACCATATTATTGCTGTATACATGAATCAAGTATATATACAACATTGTGATTTAACCATATTATTGCTATATACATGAATCAAGTACATATACAACAAAGATATGGTTGCAGATCAACAATATTTTTATTGTGATTTAACCTTATTATTGCTGCATACATTAATCAAGTACATACATTAATCAAATATATGGTTTCAGATCAACAATATTTTTATTGTAATTTAACCATATTATTGCTATTTACATAATTCAAGTACATATACAACAAAAATATGGTTGCAGATCATCAATATTTTTATTGTGATTTTACCATATTATTGCTGTATACATAAATGAAGTATATATACGACAAAAATATGGTTGCATATCAACAATATTTTTATTGTAATTTAACCATATTAATCTTATATACATGAATAAAGTACGTATACAACAAAGATATGGTTGCAGATCAACAATATGTTTATTGTGATTCAACCATATTATGGTGCTTCACCTAACCTAAATGACAGTATTCGATTATGGTTGCTATTCACCATATTTTTTCTTTGCGTGTAATCGGGTTATTTAGGGCGCAATATTAGATACGCCCATAAAAAAAATCTTGACCTGATGGGAAAAAACTGAATGCAGCTTCGAGTTAAGCATGCGGAATTCCATCTAGTCCACAAATTTTTTTTTTTTTTTTTTTTTTTTTTTTTTGAAGGAGCACGACATATTTTCCTTAATTAGAAAACCTGATAATTGTGCCCCTATATAATTTAAAAAAAAAAAAAAAAAAAACATCTAATTGCCTTTTAAATAATTTATTTCTCTATTAATGCCCTTTTTCTTATATAAATTTAAAACCTTTCAATCTTAACCTATTTTTTTTTTTTACATTAATATTTCTTGCCAAGTCCTTAAAAAAAGAATACAACAGCTTTAACTCAATCATAACCTTTTCAAACTATTGTATGAAAAAGGAAAAATATATAAAAACAATCCTTTCAAGAAACTCTTAATTTGTTCTTATATTTCCTATGACATAAACACTTAAGGAACAATAAGGAACAACAACATTTTTATTGTCAAGAAAAACAATAAAACACTTAACACACAATTTGTTGTATGAATATGAACGTGTAAAACTGTATGTTGCAACACTAAGTATTGTTGGCTTTGCTTATTGCTTTCTTTTTATTTCTTTTTTAACAAAAAAAGATTTCTTCATATTTGTTTTTTGCCTTTTTTTGAAACTTTATTTTTTTTATAAAAAGAAATAAGTCAGCGCACGTGAGATCTTAAAGAAATCAAAATCACGTGTTAAAAACACTTGAAAACAATTTAAAGAATTTTTTTTTTTTTATTAATAAAACTTATTGTTTTTTAGTAAAAATTTGAGAAAAAAAAAAAATACTTACCTTTTTTAAGCACAAATCCACAAGGATGATCAAATAGAAAATCTCTAAAATGATTACAATCTGGATCCATTCCTGGCTCTTTACACAGGCATGTAGGACGAAAGAACTGAAAGGCTTGTAGGGTTCTTAAAGCCGCTTGGCATTTTGTAACAGTTACTGTACTGCAGGATACTGAAAGAAAGACAAATATAAAAGGAATATTAATTAAGTATTTTAATTTATTTCTAAAATATAAAATAATAACGTTCTATAAATATTTTCATTACACTTAACCAATTTTAGTCAAGTAAAATGTATATTTTTGACAAAATTTTACATTTTTAAAACTCAGTTAAATTAGAAAAAATTTAAAGCATTTATCAGACAATTTAAACACATTATAGAACTCACAATTTAAAAAACAAGGCTTCAAGAATTGATAATAAGGATTTTTTTATTAAATTGAGAGTTGCGTTGGTCAAAAATTGTGAAATTTTAAACGAAATTTCAAAATTCATTAGGCTAAAGAAAAAATTTATTTAAGATTTTTCAAATCTAAACGAGAAAAAGTGATAGTCAGTCAAGCCAGACTATATGATAAACTTCACCACCATGTATGAGTATAAAAACTCAAGAAGGAGACTTATATTAGACCTTTGGCCAATTGTGGACCAATACTTTTACTAAGTGTAAAATAAAATATACGGATATAGAATTATGCGTTGATAATAACATCAATATGATTTTGTCCACTTTAGTGTGATTTCCAGAAGTGGGTTTATATGGGAGCTATGGTAAATAATGGACTTAAAAATTTGGCACTGTTGTTTCTACTTATATAAAACTTATTTATGTCGAATATTAACTTGATAGTAATATTTGTATGGGATATATGCACGTTAAAGTGATTTTCGAATGGGAGGTTTATATGGTGGCTATAGTTAATTCTGGACCAATCTTAACGAAACATAAATTTGAAATAATAAAAAACTTCTTCGTGCAAAATTTCAGTAAATTACTTGCTATTTTAAAGGTACTTATTAGTGTTAAGCCGCATTCCAGGAGAATCGACCGACCATAACCAATTTTAGCAAGAGTTCGACCTTATGCCAAAATAACTATTCATGCTAAATTTTATCAAGATATCTTTAAAATTGTGAACTACATTTTGATCACAAACAACAGACAGCCAGCCTGATGGATGTACGACTCAGGAAATGATTCTGAACTGAACTTAAGGTGGGGGTCCGACGATTTTTTTTGTGCATTACAAACATCACCACAAACACAATCCCAAACACCTATGGTCAAATATATATCCCTGGGATGACTGGTAACGTTAAGTTAATATAAAGTGGAAATGTTTCGCTACACAGAGAAAACATATTCGTTGTGACAACCGAATTTTTTGCCAATCGAATTTTGGCGGTTACGAGTACTATCACAAATTCGATTGCAAGTACTATTCGTTTGCTGAATTAATGGTACACACAACCAAATCAAAAAAAGCAATTCGATGACGGAAACTAAAAGTATTAGTTTAGATGACTGAATTTGTTGGTAATTTTATATTCTTGAACGATTTTTCTTCGTTTTATTTTATAAAAAAAAAATAAAAATAAAAATACATATATAGAAAAAAATACAAAAACTTGCATTGAAACAATAAATTAGACAGTACAAGAACGAATTGTTTAAACCTTGGTAATATGAAGTTAACCATAGAATAAAGTAAGAGTAATAAATTTGTGTCTTTTTCTTTTTGAAAAATCTTAAGCCGAGGACAAAATATAAATTTTTTTAGTTAAACATTTGCTCCATAAAATAACCATTTTCATTTTATAAATATGTTATGTCTTTGCTCAGAGAATGCAATTGTAATGTTTTGCGTTTATAAACCAATATGTGGACTTGCATGTAGAAAAGATGTAGAGACTTTGTTATAAATAAACCTGAAACAGACTGAAATCGTTGAAATGGTCTTACTAAATGAATACAACAAGAATAGAGGACTTATATACCTTTTATATTTCAAAAAATTTCAATTTCTTTTTGCTATTTTTATATTGTTCTGTTTTCAAAAACATTTTTTAACTATTTATTTTTATAAATTTCAATTATGTTGGAATTTTGTCAATAGCACCGAATTTGATTTTTTAATGTAGTAATTGAATTTGTCGCTTACTACAACCAATATTCAGTATTAGAACATATAATGCTGAATTAATTTTGTTTGTAATTTTCTAATTAGTTAAGTAACATTTGGTAATGACATAAACCTACTGAATTAACACATTTTTCAGTTGCAAGAACCTCAATTCTATTCCAATTATATATTTAGAATTATAAACAAAGAAAATCTTTTCCACTTAAATTTTTTTAATAATTATAATGATATTTTGCTTCTTATTAACAATATTTATTAATTGGTAACGTTTTCCAACAAATCTTTTTTCTGTGTGTAGACTTATAATAACAACTATTGCGATGAAAACAAAAATAGATGAAAAATCTCATAAATTTGCACTTTTTTAAATAAAACGCAATTTTAGATTTATTTATAAATTATATGCATGGAAACTGGATTAATATTGTAATTTTTATTAATAATATTGTAATAATGTTTATCTAATATTACTCTTCTTGGCAATCATAAAAAACATATAAATTTGCTTATTTACAATGTCATAGGCTGGTAGTAATGTTTAATTTTTTACATCGAAGAATTATTTTGTGATTAATTTCAGTATTCAATTACACCTAACTTTCATTATTTCGACGTCTAAGGAGATAATTTATCTTTGTATAGTATTTTTGTGTCATATTTAGCTAATTCTGACGAAATGTATATTTTGAAACATGTACGTACAAGATAAGAATAGAGCTATTTATTCACGTACAAATTTACGACAGGGGTATATGATGACTCCAAGTTTTTAGTGAGAATTACTTAAAGATCCTCTAGGGTAGCTAATTTATTTAATTATTGATGCTTTGGGTAAGTGTTCGAATTGTCAGATCGGAAAAAATAACAATGCATTGAAGCATCTTATTGACGTTTTCGCCTTATCAATATCGAATTTATATAAACTTTAATTGACTAAATCTATTACAATTTATTTTTAATATCTTGAACAATAATATTAAGCACTTCTTTAGTAAATATTATTTTAAAAATGTTTATAGTACTCGATGGAAATTGTCTGGTTGGTAACTTTTTGTTATAGTAATATGAGAGTTTTAAGTGGTTCCAATTAAGTACATTTGAATATCAGATTTGTTTTATTGCTGAACTTTAAATTTATTTATCTTACCTTATAAGGGGTCATTTCTAGTCTGTTTTTAGGAAATGGCATGAAAGTCGATTAAAACTTTAGTTTAATGTGTTAAAATGTTCTACAGATATTTTCTTCATCAAATTTTACTAGGGGTCTCCAAAGATAAAAAATTCATCCGACTTATCATATGTTGTTAAAAAAGAAAATTATATATATATATATATATATATATATATATATATATATATATATATATATATATATATATATATATATATATATATATATATATATATATATATATATATATATATATATTTTTTTTTTTTTTTTTTTTTTTTTTTCTAATTTTTTTTTTTTTTTTATAAAATCAAGTTTCAAAAACATTTCATTAGGTATAAAAAAATTAGAAAATAGCAAGATATGCTATAAATACGGATAAATATTTAATCGATGGCTTCATTCAACGTTAAGGAAAAAACATGCAATTGCATATTTGTGGTTTCCCTGCTTATAACTTATGAACTATACTCGTTTTGAACTATAATATCATTTTAAAGATGAAAATAAAAACCTTCAAAATGATGGCTGTAGATTTAATTCGAAATTTCAAAGGTCAAAATTACATTTATAAAAAATAAATATTTACATCTCCAAAACCAATATCTTTAAAATTTTTAAAAAAATATATAATTTTAACAAAACTCTTTTCCCGTGCAAAATTTCATATTAGACACTCCTTTAGTTAAGAAGTTATGTAACAAAATATAAACTAAAGTAAAATTTTATATATAAAACTTTTACTTAATTTTTGTAAATACATATTCAAAATATGTACATAGAAAAAAAATTTGCTTTCTAATATAGAGTTAAATTATCAGCATATAATTTGTTTAAGAATTTTAAAATACAGTTTTTTGAGATATTCAACTTTGATCTTTATATTATCCATTTTGACCTTTGAACTTTCGAAGTAGATACATTTTTACACGTCCTTTTAAAGTCAGTATATTTTTCTATTAAATGAATTAGAATATTTTAATAATATTGTTTTTAAAATATATGTTGGGGTGAGATATTAATTTTTCAGAAAAACATTTGGACAGACATTATAAGATCATAATGAATTTTAATAAATATCTATAACAATAATTTGTTGTTAGATGTTACATTCTCCAGACCCCAAAAACAATTTTCGTGATTATAATTCAATTGGTTTCTGAGCTTTTAATAATAATATTAATATTTTTAATGATATAATATATAAAAGCATTAAAGATTTAAATGAAATTTTTATTTTAACTTTAATAATTTCATCTGAAGACTTAATTATTGTATTAAAATTATAAAATATTTCCTACATAAAAACATAGTTGATATTAAATATTTTTTCACAAACTACTATAATATAGTATATTATACTATAATAATTTATAGCACATCAATAGTTATGTTTTTATATGTAATTTGTCTATAGGATTTTATTATATTAATATGTTACGAATCTCTTGAATTTTTTATGAATTTTCAAAATATTATAAATGATGTCTGTTGTACAATGTTTGTATCTGTCCAAGTATATACATACATATGTATGTTAAATATATATAAAAACATAATTTTTGTGACAAATGACATTGTAAAGGTAAAAATAGTAATAAATGAATAATAGCTGGACTTGTAAGAGATTTATGTTTTTAGTAATTTTACAGATAAAAGTCAGTACTAATTTAAATGTAGCCAAAAAAGATTAACAGATTAAAACATCAAAATGTTTATACATATACAGCTTTAAAATTTCCTCTTTATGTTTCAAAAGAAATACACTTTTAAGAATAATGAAACAATCATCGTCAAATTTACTACTTTAGTCAGAATTATAGTTTTTAAACAATTAAATGCAACTAATGAAATTATAAATGCAAAACCTCTAACTAGTGCTGAAAATGATTTTGTTAGTTATGTACATACATACATATGTATGTATGTATGTATATATATGTAATAGGATTTATATTCGTTTCATGCTATGTATGTATCCCAGCAAAAAAACGATCAAGAGCTTCCAAAAAAGAACCACTTCAAAAGTAGAACGAAGGGCATATTTTAAACTTTTTTGGAAGTTCTTAATAATTACTTCCAAAAAAGTGAAAATAAATGAAATTTTAGCGGGAAAAAAGGTTAATAATTTCTAAGAAAATTAAAATTTTATAAATTTTAATGCATTTTTATTATCTTTTAATAAGTCTAAAACTGAATTTTTGTAAAAAAAAATCATAAACATAATTTTTAAGGAAGTACTTCAAAAGAACTGAATAAGAAGTATAAAAGAAGAACATCCTACCAATGACAACCATGGGTTAAAAAAGAAATTCTGCAGCACTTTTGCACCAGTAAGTACTTCCTTCCAATGCCAACACAATGTTAAATTCATGACTTTTTCAGCTCTTTTTCAGTTCCTTTTTTGCTGGGATATGATATTAAATGCACTTCAGTACGTATGAATTATAAATCGATCAATCATATGCCACCTATTATTTTATATGATTGTTCCTGATATTTAGATTTTTGTTTACAATTGTAATTTTCATAAGTTTTAATCTAATACCATTGTATGTGACTATTAAACAATTTTTAAATAATATTTCTTAAGTTTATGTATAATATTACTTAAACACTCTATATCTTTTAATTTCCATTTAATCATCAACATGTATAATTAATCACTTGCCATTAAATGAGAAAAACATGAAAATAAAATTTATGATAAAAACAAAATTTATTTGTAACAATAATATTCATACAACAATTTTGCTTTTTTCTGTTTTTTTTTTTTTAAGAAGTCATAATGTCAAACATAAATCTTTATGCTGCTGCCCGCTGTTGTTGTTGATTCCACCACTATTTTAATTGTAAAAAAAGAAAAACACAATATTTAATATCATAAATACAGACAGTTTGGCGGAAAAATAAGAGAAGCAACAACAACAATAAAAATATACAAAAAAAAATAACACAATGAAATTTAATTTCCCGCACTCTACACATTAAGAAGACTGAAGTGTGTTAAAAAACCCATTTGGGTTTTATTAATTTCCAGCTAAAAGACAATATCTGCGAATGCAAAAGGAGAAAGAAATTAAATCAGCTTAAAACAGAATTACATAACATTCGTTTATACTAAGAGTGACATAAGTGACAAATAAGTGAAATCATATTACGTAGAAGAAAAAATTCTAGCAATAATTATTTTCATATTGCGAAGATTTTCTCTAACAGGTACTTACTTTTTAGCATTACCAAAACAACATCACTTGAAGATAAATAGTTGGTCATTTACATAAAATATACATATACATCGCCAGATAATCAAAGAAATAATTACTAGATATTAAACTTGTTTTTTTTTTTATTTTATAAAATACGCTAATTTGTATGAAAAACTTTGATCGAAAAAATATATTTTTAGTATTCAAATCAAAAACATAAATTTCATAGCAAATGAGTAGGTAATACACACATTGATTACTTAGACTTTTAAAGTTGTAAGTAATCAAAAAGAATTCAAATTTTAAAAATACACAGAACAAATTTTTCAAATTAATTTTAATAAAATCGTTAACTAATATTGGAATTTAATTATGTTATTTATTAATATAATTATTCTTCTAATTGGTTAACTATTTTTTTATAATAAATTTACAGCTCTTAATAATATATTAAGACAAATTAAGGAATTGTCTATAAAAGTATAAGAAAAACACAAATTTTAGTCAATATTCACTAATTTTCAGCTCATTATATCTAAGGAGTGCAATCGAAAAGATCTTAACACACGTTTTGCCTCATAACTTTATATAAAGTCCTAAAAGTTCCAGACATGAATGCTGCAAAAAATTTAGAAGCCAAGATTGGGGCACGAAAATTAAAATCAAATTTCATACAAAGATACTCATGTTGTATAAAGAAAGATGAAACATATATACTGGCAGATTTTTCTCAGCTTCCGAGTTAAAATTTTTATATTGCTGATGCTCAAGGAAATGTTGACGATAAGTTTAGGACTAAATAGCTGACGAAATTTCCTAAAGAATTTGTGGTGTGATAAAATTAATGAAGTTGCGACAAAAGAAGCAAGTCATTTGTTACAGTGGGCTTTATAAATACCTAAAAATACATCAAAGAATGTTTGTAAAAAAATATTTTTCCTTTCATAAGAGAGTACAATGTGTCCACATATTTTAGGCATCATGTCACCACGTAACAAAGCTCTGGAGTATTACCAAAGCAATGACATAGTTTTTGTACCAAGAGAGATCAATCCTCTAAATTGTCAAGAGCTAAGACCAGTGAAGAGATATTGGACTTTTGTGAAAAGAGAATCGAAAATGACAAAAGGATTGTCCTAAAATATCAAAGATTTTAAAAGAAGATGGGCAAACTTTTCCAAAAAAGTGACTGAAACTACTATCAAATCTCTAATAGAAGGGTTATCAAAAAAAAAGTCTACGAGTTCAAAAGTAGTGGACAGAAGTATAAAAGTTATATTTTTCTGTGATCTGTAGTATAATATCAATTCAATGAAAAAACAATCAAAACTCTAAGATCAACCATTTAGAAATTATTGAATTTTATATATATTAAGATTTTTTCGATCGCACTCCTTGTTTAAGAAAAAGAAGTAACAATAAAATCAATTAATCTTGTAATTAATATTATCGTTTTGATGATAAGAGCAAAATCAATTAAAAATTAATTAATATAAGCAATTTCGTAATTGAAGTCCATTCTACTTTTTTCTGTGTATATAAATAAATAGATTTTCTGATGATTAAACTTTTTTAGGACAAAAATATTTGCAGAAAATCAGTTACTTAGAGGACAAAGTTTTTTATAACAAAAAAACAACTACTTTGGCCACAAAATTCTGTATTAAAAATTATTCGTTAAAATATTATTAAATTTTCAATAGAAAATAAGCACTTTGAATGAAAACTCTTCTATATAAAATCAGTCTCTTTCACCACAACATTTTTTATAGAAAATCAGTTACTTTGACCACAATATTTTTTATAATTAATCAGTCACGTTGATCACAAAATTTTCTATAGAAAATCAGTCACGTTGAGCACAAAATTTTCAGTAGAAAGTCAGCCATTTTGACCACAAAATTTTCAATAGATAATCAGTCACTTTGAATCCAAAACTCTCTATATAAAATCAGTCTCTTTAACCCCAAAATTTTATATAGAAAATCAGTTATTTTGACCACAAAATTCTCAATAATAAATCTGTAAAGTTGACCATAAAATTTTCTATAGAAAATCAGTCACGTTGATCACAAAATTTTCTATAGAAAATCAGTCACTTTGCCACAAAATTTTCTAAAAGAAATCACTCATTTTGACCACAACATTTTGAAAAGAAAATCAGTCACTTTGAGAACAAAATTTGTTTTAAAAAATCAGTAATCTTTATCATAAAATTATCTGTAGAATATCAGCCACTTTGATCATAAAATTTTCTATAAAAAATCAGTCACTTAAATGACAAAATTTGCTTTAAAAAATATGTCGCTTAGAACAAAATTTCTCTTCACTTTGACCATAAAATTTTCTATAGAAAATCAGTCACTTTGAGAACAAAATTTTCTGCAGAAAATCAGAGTCACGTTGACCACAAAATTTTCTTTTGAAATCAGAGCCACATGGACCAAAAAATTAATCACTTTTACCGTAAAATTTTCTACAGAAAATTAGTCACTTTGAAATAAATTATTTTACAGAAAATTAGTCATATTGACTGTAATGTTTTCTGTAGAAGATCAATCACTTAAAAATTAGGCGCTTAGAGCACAATTTCTTACAATTTTGTTTAAAAACCTCTTCAATATCTTTAACAAATCCTTCCAATAACAACCTTATCAATCTTGCCTCGATTTAATGCACACATACATACATGTTTATATATTTTTTATTTTGTTGTTATTTTATTTCTCATGTTCTTTTCCTTTTTTTATTGTTCTATAATAAGCTTTCACGGCCACCAAAACCTACATAAATATATAAATACAAATACATATGTATGTGGTATATATAAAAAAGGGAAATTGTCTACAAATGTATGTGTTAAAAGTAAAATGTTAAATGTATTGCACGATTATAAATGTTCAACCTTCTTCTACTTGTATGAAAAGCTTGACACACATACATACTAAAGTATATTTAACTACATATGCTGGTTTTTTTTTCGTTGTCTCTGTTGTTATTATGTGGCCAGCCAAACAAAAGAGGACTTTTATGGGCCACATGTTGTGCTAATGTGACGACATTCTGTGCATATACGCTTATGTGTTGAATACATATGTTTGGGTGGTAACGTAAGTATGTTTGTCTGTATCTGCATGTATGAACACGTATAGTGTACAACAAAAACATGTTAAGAAACCACAAAAAGGATTGTGAAAGAATGAGATGCATCTCATACTTGAAATATTTTTTCCATTGTTCATATAAGGAGTGCGATCGAAAAAATCTTAACACACGTTTTGCCTCATAACTTTTTTCGGAATCAATATTGATAATTTTTTTAATCTAGTTATCATGGAAAAATACGTCAGTTATAATTTTTAATAACAACCAAGTTGATTTGTCGTGATTTTCATCAAAATGAGTGACGAAAAATATTTACGTACTACAAATTATTAAAAAAAAAATCAAAAAAATCCAAATAGGTCCTACAAATAATTGGTCACAGAATTAAATTTCTGCCGTCAAACTGTTTCTAATGTTATTAAACAGTATCGGGAGAATTTGACCATTGATAGAAAACCTGGTTCGGAAAGTAAAAAGGACTACATGATATTGGGAAGGACAGAAAATTGAAAGCATATTGAAATAACTCCAAACACATCTGGTAGAAAAGCAGCTCAGTTATCTCAGTGCTTCGACTATTTGGTGCGAAAATTTAAAGCTAATGCAGAGTTGATAACATATAAAGTCCAAAAAGTTCCAAACAGGAATACTGCAAAACATTTAAAAGCCAAAAATAGGACACGGAAATTAAAACCAAATTTCATAGAAAAATACTCAAGTTGTATAATTGACGAAGAAACGTATGTGCTGGCAGAATTTTCGTAGCTTATGTGTCAAAACTTTTTATTGTTATTACTCGAGGCAATCCTAAATATAAGTTTAGGACCCAAAAGCAGAAAAAATTTCTTACAAAATTCCTGGTATAACAAGCTTTTTGCAGTTGCGGTAAAATAGAAAAGTCATTTGATACATTCGGATCTATAAATACCAAAATATACATCAAGGAATATTTGCAAAAAAGACTTCTTCCTTTTGTAAAAAAGCACAACGTGTTCACATATTTTTGAATCCATTTGATATCATGTCACTACAGTAAGAAAGCTCTGGAGTGGTACCAAAACAATAACATAGTTTTTGTACCAAGAGAGGTCAAGTTTCAAAATTGTTCATAGCTTAGACCAGTGGAGAGATATTGAGCTCTTGTGAAAAGAGAATTGAATAGCACAAAAAAGGTGTCCCAAAATACAGAAGATTTTAAAAGAAGATGTGCACACTGTTCCAAAAAAGGGACTGAAGCAATTATCAAATCTCTAACGGAAGAGTTACCAAAAATTGTCCACAATTTCATAAGTAGTGGTTAGAACTATAAATTTTATATTTTTCTGTAATCTGTAATAAATTATCAATTGAATAAAAAAAGAATGAAAACTCTAAAATCAACCATTTCCAAGTTATTGAATATTATATATGTTAAGATTTTTTCGAAGATACTCCTTAAGAATACCCTACACGTAGTTTCACTGAACATAATCTGATTGCATTTAATATCATAAATATGGTTAAAAGCTAACTAGTAACTGCTTTTTTTTTAATCTTAAAAGTGAAATTACAGATGACCTTGATTTTAAATAATTACTACTAACTCTAAATACTATATTCATACTTTTATTATGAAATGTTATTAACTGATTAAAAGAATTTCATAATTGCGTTCAAAGAACCTTTTAGTCGTCTTTAATCGTCCTTCCTTTCAAACTAGTAGAAATTCTTTATAACAATATGATAATGCTAAAGGTTTCCGTAATATAGTATGTAAACATATACATATAAACATACATATGTATACTATGTATTTGTATTTGTTTATATATAACAACCACATACAGAGTTATAATTGCATGTGAAAGCGTTGTTTTTTATTTTTATTTTTTTGCAAGTTCAAGTAATTTAAAAGTAGTTTTAATGTACATGAGCTTATACAAAGTTATAAACACAAGTTTTTACATATGTATATAATACATACATAGGTATCATACTACATGAACACACATTTATAATAATTGTAGCAAAGTTTTTTCTTTCAACATACTCTTATAGTATTTATAAAGGACACAAAAAAAGTTTTGTTTTACTTTTTATTTTCTTTGTACATCCCAAATAAGTGCAATGTTAAGTGATGGGTTTGAGGCTCTTAATTAAATTAAGTGTGGTCTTGTATATAAATATTTTTATCTCTTTGTATTTTTGTTTTCCTTCAATGTGCGGTGAACTTTTAAATTCTTTTAAAAATTATTTAACATTACGAGGGTGAGTTGCAAAGTCTTAGGGTGTATTTACTTAATACATAAATTTATGTATTAGAAAAAGTCTTTGAATTAAAGGAGATTAAACATAATCTCTTAGATTTATGTAAAGCTTAATTGTAACAAAAACTTCATAACTTACAATTTCATAGCTATGAGTTATATTCACCACAAAATTTTCAATAGCAAATCTGTTGCTTTGAGGAAAATTATTTCCGTAGAAAATTAGTCACTTTGAGGAATAATTTTTCTTTAGAAAATCTGTCACCTTGAATACAAATCATTCTATAGAAAATCAATTAATTTGATCAGAAAATTTTTTATACAAAATTTGTCACTTTGACCATAAAATTTAAAAAAAATCAGTCACTTTGGGAACAAAATTTTTTGCAGAAAATCAGTCACTTTTAAGACAAAATATCTATAGAAAATTTGTCATTTTGAAGAAAAAAATTGTCTATGGAAAAGTAGTCAATACCAAAAAATTTCCTACAGAAAATTATTCATTAACCACAAAATTTTAACAAAGTGTGAAAATACTTCACTTTGAGGACAAAAATTTCTATAGAAAATCATTCACTTTGACCATAAATTTATTTTGAACATTAAATATTTGATGTTCAAACATTTTGAACACAAAATATTCTTTAGTAAATCATTCCGTTTGAACACTAAATGTTCTATAGAAAATTAGTCACTTTTAACACAAAATTTTCTATGGAAATTAGTCACTTTGATCACACAAAATTTTCTATAGAAAATTAGTCACTTTGAACAGAAAATTGTTATATAGAAAATCAGTCACTTTGAACACAAAATTTTCCATAGAAAATTAGTCACTTTGAACACAAAATTTTCTATAGAAAATTATTCACTTTGAAAACAAATATTTTAGTGACAAATATTAGTGACTTTAAACACAAAACTTTCTATACAGAAACAGAAAATTGTTCTATAGAAAATTAGTCACTTTGAACAGAAAATTTTTCCATAGAAAATTATTCACTTTGACAAATTTTTCTATAAAAAATCAGTCACTTTGAACACAAAATTTTCCATAGAAAATTATTCACTTTGAAAACAAATATTTTATAGAAAATTTGTCACTTTGAATCCAAAACTTTCTACAGAAAATTAGTGACTTTAAACACAAAACTTTCTATACAGAAACAGAAAATTGTTCTATAGGAAATTAGTCACTTTGAACAGAAAATTGTTATATAGAAAATTAATCACTTTGAACAGAAAATTGTTCTATAGAAAATTAGTCACTTTGAACAGAAAATTTTTCCATAGAAAATTATTCACTTTGACAAATTTTTCTATAAAAAATCAGTCACTTTGAAAATAAAATTTTCTATAGAAAATCATTCACTTTGAACAAAATTTTTTTTTTTATAGAAAATCATTCACTTTAAAGACAAAATTTTCTACTGAGAATAGGTCACATTGAGGACAAACTTTTTTAAGGAAAATTAGTCACTTGGTGATAAAATATTCTATTAAAAATCAGTCTCTTTGAGTACATTTTCTATAGAAAGTCATTTACTGGCTACTAAATTTTCTATAGAAAATCAGTCACTTTGACTACAAAATTTTCTGTAGGAATTTAACCACTTTTAGGACAAAATTTTCTACAGAAAATATAACACTTTGAGAACAAAATTTCCTATGGAAAATCCATCGGTCACAAAGAGAATAAACCAATATCAATGACATAGAAAACAAATTTTTTTTGAAGAAAATTAGTAACTCAATGATATACTCTCGTTATTTAAATATACAAATGTGTGTAAGTATATAAGTTTAATATGATATTATTTGTGGTCAATAATTGTCATTTTGTTATTGTTATGAATATATAGTATATTCAGAAATTCTCAAGTATTTGTTTGTGGCCATTAATAAACATCAATAAATGTCATTAACATATATTTATCAGCGGTGGCATATTCTTTTCATTTTATACATTTACCGCCTCTTACATTCTCACCGACACCCTCACAGTGGTATTGAACAAATAATTATTAAATTATTGTGAACATTATAATATAAATAAAATACATAAAGTGGCTTTTCATATTTAAATATTTGTAAAAGTTTTATTGAAACCATATTATTATTTTGGCAGGACTATGAAGGACAAAACATTTTGTTTTGAATTAACTTTAGTCAGTATTTATTGGTAAATTAAGAAAGATAGTTGATTATTCATATTTATCGCATTATATATTTTCAATTTATCTAGAAATCAAAAAAAAAAAAAAAATGTATAAGCAATATTTAACAATTATTTAAAATTTATTTATCCATTAGTTTTTGTTCATTTTAAAACCTACTTAAATGTGATTTAATATTGGCTTTTTCTCAATTTTCTTACTAAAATCTTACTATTACAAGCAACCAGTTAATTATTATTCATTAGTAATTACCTTACTACTTAAAGAACTAAAAAGCAACAAAAAATTTTACTTTTAGAATTTAACTTTTTCAAGTGAAAGTATAATCTGTAATAATCCATACCTAGAATATGCTTCATTCTCTTATTAATAGGCAACAAGTATTTTTTCTACTTAAGTATATTTACTCTTTACTCTCTCCCTTTTTCTTTGATCCCTTAATGGGTGTTTGATTAAATGAATTTTGTGTATATGTATGGGTGAGTTAATTCTACCAACTTGTTGTGGTCATATTTATGGTCAATTTTTTTCCTGTTGATGTTGTTTAGTCCTTTTATTTTTTATTTGTTGTTGTCATTTAATGACATTCTTATTAAGTATTATGATGTTTTTACTAGAAAATATGTATGTAGAAATGTGTTGTTTTTGTTGTACTTCTCTCATTATGTTTTTAGAGCATGTTCTAGGGTAATAAAATAATAAATTTTATGTTCGTAACAACCATCATAAGGATGAATAAAAAAAAGTAGGGTTTAACTGGTTTAGTGTAAAGTATAACAAGGATTTTTATATGAACAGTGGGTTAGTGTTATGTTTTTAGAAAATTGTTAGGAGAAAGTATTTAGGGGAAAAGTGGTTGTAAACTAATTGAGAAGAATTTTGAATAATAACAATAAATTTAATGAAATAATAACAATTCGGTAACCAAGACCCATTTTTTTTTTAATTAAATTTAAAATATAAACGTTTTAATACTAATACCAATTATGTGCCATTTCCTTCCATTTTTCCCCAAAGCGCATCGGTTCTAAGGAGTGCGATCGAAAAAATCTTAACATACGTTTTGAATCATATATTTTTTCCGAAGCAATTTTTAAAATGTTTTTTGATCTAGTTATAATTGAAAAATATGTCAGTATTATTTTTGATGACAACCATGTTGATTTGTTTCGAGTTTGACTAAAATGAGTGGCGAAAATGATGTACGTGCTATAAATTATTAAAAATTAGAGAAAAACAAAAAAAATTCAAATTGGTCCTACAAATAATTGCTCAAAAAATTAAATGTCTGCTGTCATACTGTTTCCAAGGTTATTAAACAATATCAGCAGAATTTGACCATTGATAAGAAACATGGTTCGGGAAGAAAAAAGGTCCACATGATTTTGGGAAGGCCAAAAAATTGAAAGCATATTGAAAAGAACTACAAATACATCTTGTAGAAAATTATCCGATTAGCTCAGTGCTCTGACTATTTGGTGCAAAAAGTTAAAGCTAATGTGGAGTTAAGAACATATAATGTCCAAAAAGTTACAGACTGAAGTGCTGCAAAAAATTTAGAAGCCAAGAATAGGACACGGAAATTAAAATCAAATTTCATACAGAAATACTCATGTTGTATAAAGAACGATGTAACGTATGTACTGGCAGATTTTCCGCAGCTTCCGAGTCAAAATTTTTATATTGCTGATGCTCAAGAAAATGTTGAAGATAAGTTTAGGACCAAAAAGCTGACGAAATTTCCTAAAGAATTCGTGGTGAGGCAAGATTTATGCAGTTGCGACAAAAGATGCAAGTCATAACTCTATAAATGCCTACAAAAACATTAAAGAATGTTTGCAATAAAATCTTTTTTCTTTCACAAGAGAGCATAATGTGTCCACATATTTTTGGCCCGATTTGGCTAATAATGTCACTACGTAAGAAAGCTCTGGAGTGGTACCAAAGCAATAACATAATTTTTGTACCAAAAGAGGTCAATCTTCTAAATTGTCGGGAGCTAAAACCAGTGAATAGATATTGGACTTTTGTGAAAAGAGAATCAAAGAGGACAAAATAGTTGTCCCAAAATATCAAAGATTTTGAAAGGAGATGGACTGAATATTCCAAAAAAGCGAATAAAACAACTATCAAATTTATAATGGAAGGGTTGTCAAAAAAGGTCTACAAGTTCATAAGTAGTGGACAGAAGTTTAAAAGTAAAAGTGTAAAAGTTGACGAAATAAACAATGAGATTTTGACTCTGGTTCGAATTGTTTATATCATCATTGATCATATAGATAATATAGTTTTTAACGTACACTTTTAGGTCAATATAATTTTGATTCATATTTTCAACATTATCTGTTATCACCGGCATTTAACTTGTCTCTTGAGTATTATTTCACTTATGAATTTATTTATTGTCATTTTCGGTCACCACTTTCATTATAGATATCATAAATAATATCGTCATCTATAATTTCGGCATTACAAAATAGTTCACATACGTCGTCAATAGTCATAACTAGGAAAACCACAAATATGCAATTGCATGTTTTTTCCTGGACGTTGAATGAAGCCATCGATTAAATATTTATCCGTTTCAGAACAAATAAATCATTTTGGCATCGATTTATTAGTGCATATTTTTGCATATTTTACTCTTAACAGATTTTTAGTGCATATTAATAGCATATCTTGTTATTTTTAGGTCATATTTAACCCTTTTAGAGCATCTTTTGTCATTTTAAGGATTATTTTTTTATACCTCATGAAAAGTTTTTCAAATCCGATTTTATAAAAAAATGAGAAAACAAAAAAATAAAAAATAATAATAATTTTAAAATTAACTTTAATGGATACCATTTCATCGTTGAGAAGCTAGTATTGTAGCAACAAGATTGAATATTATGATTGAAGTTTATATTGTAAAAACAATATTTTTTTTATGAAAGCATATCGAGCCCTAACCGCGAAAATGTCGGAAGTGCAGAAAACAAAACTTTATAAGAGAAGCATTTTTGTTATTGTTTACACATTGTTATATGTATGAAAAATGTCACTTACGATAAAATTACTTTCGCTATAAATCTGAAATGACACATGATACGTCGATGAAATTTTGACAAATGATCTAAATGATTTTAAATTATAGATTTTCATCAAAACACGAATTTCAAAAAAGTTGTTGGTTACGATATTTTGGCCGTCAGTGATCGATATGATAATTTTGACAATTTCTAATACGTACATCCGTACATTTTGAAACAATTTGAATTATAATTATCGGCAAACGAGCTGTGCAATATGTAGTCGATACAGGCTTAGAACTCAAAGTTTATATGTAACCAGAATAAGTAATGTCTTTTATTATTATTATTTTCTAAATTACACTATGCAACAAATTGATGATCATGCAATTGATAGCTCTCGATATGTGTAATAAACCTTCCAAAGGATTTTTCTTAAACTTTTATATTTTTGCACCAAAGTAGTTTCAGATAAATAGAAAAAAATAATATAAATATAGTTTGAAGCTCAAATATTTGAACATAAATGTTTAGAACATTTAAATGGCAATATTTCATTAGAACCTTCTATTCATCTACCTCTGTCTCTGTTTCTACGTCGAATTTCACTAGGGGTCACCGAAGGTCCAAAGTTCATACGGTGGAGCGTTTATCCAAAGAAATTAAATTGATTAAATTATTATTAATTTTGTTTACGATTTGTACAAAACTTTTAATTTTATGTTATATTTGCATAGTTTAAGGAGTTTATATAAGAAATGGGGGAAAATTTCATAATTTTCTTTTTTAACAACATATGATAAGTCAGATGATTTGTTTATCTTTGGAGACCCCTAGTAAAATTTGAAGAAAAAAATATCCGTAGAAGATTTTAACCCATTAAACTCAAGTTTAAATCGACTTTCATGTCATTTCCTTAAAGTGGACTAGAAATGACCCCATATAAGGTAAGATAAATGAATTTAAAGTTCTAATGAAATTTTCCCCGTTAAATGCTCTAAACATTTATGGAAAATTATTTTAGCTTCGAACTATATTGATATTATTTTTTTCGATTTAACTGTAACTACCTTGGCGCAAAAAAAAGAAAAGTTTAAGTGGTCATAAAACAAAAATTTTACCTACCAGCGAAAAATCCTTTGGATGGTTTATTTGACTTATCAAGAACTATCAATTGCAATCGGAATGATTCCGTCCCCAAAATACACTATGCAATTTGTCACTTACCTGGTATTGGACCGCATACTCTAGGTATTATTTCTAATATTGCTGAACATGATGGATCTTCAAAACATAATTGACGTGCTAATATACAATTTAAAATTGCCGAAGCAACTTTGATATTTGAACCTGAAAAATAAAGAAAAGTATATTTTTTAGAAAATAATAATTACAAAATATTTTAAAAATGTAATTAAATACTAATAACTTTAAACATTCTAATAGAGAAACCCCAAATGTATATACATACATATTTACATTGGATATGGTCCAAAATTCCTTTTTGCGAGCTACATTGAAAGGTTCCTAAAATTATGAAAGGGGATGTCATTTAGAACATACTTGCTAAATTTCAACTTCAAGTGATGATCCTAAAACAAGCCTTAAATTTTTTAAAATAATTTACACATCAAACGATAACTAACGAAAAGAAAAACCCATGTTCTTTTATTTTTCAAAAATAGCTAATAGGAAGGATAAAATCGACTTTATGATAAAAATAACTGAAATTAAAAAATTACGTAGAAATGAAAAGTAAAACTTTCATAATTTTAGGTACGTTTAAGAGTGCGATACACTTCGGCTTTCTTCATACAATCTTGGACACCCTAATACACATACATAATTTTGTAATTTTTATTTTTATGTTAAAAGTTTAAATTGGCGAAAAAATCACATTATTTCCTATGTACATATGTCTTTCATTAATGAACGATTTTTATAAAAGTTCTAAATTTCCTCTAATTTGGATTTTATTTTAATTTATTGTTTTCTTCTCTTTTTCATCAGTTAAATATTTAAAAGAAAATTATTTTTATTTACATTTTTTCTTATTTATTTTAATTTACATGGAAATTTTAAATCTAACGTTTTAATTCATTCCTTTTACACTTTTTATTACATCCCCTAAAATATGCTACAGAAAATTGTTCTCGTAAATATAATACTAACAGCTACAACCCTGACAAGATCTACCCAATAACAACCCTGCTTTAATAGCGACATGCAACCGTAGTTGCCAGATGAATTTGGTGAAAAATTTTTTTATGCTTTTCTATTGAAAAATTTAATTTTAAGTAGAAAAGAAATTATTAAAAATTACAATAATTTTATATTGTCGACATATTAAGAAAGTCAAGTAGTATCTATTAAGTCCGATAATATAATGCATAAAAATAATGAGTATGTAATTTTGTATGACTTTCAAACAAAAAATAAATAATTTACATTGCCTCTTGAAACGTTATAAAAAAATTTCGAATCGTAAAAAGTAAAAAAAAAATATTTTATTTAAAAGGAATAGTTTCTTAACAGTTTTCATTTGAACTACAGCATCTCACTGATGGAAATAGTATCGCAAAAAAATCTTTGGTGTGTATGTTGCCTGTTAATTAATCATATATTTGATTGCGTGTATATACTTTATATATTTTTTACGTTTTTTTTAAGACAAATAGCAAAAAATAGTCAAAAAAGGTGAATATATTGTTTAAAATCTAAAATAGTGGGAAAAAATTAAAAAGTCCAGTATTCCAAAATTAAGAAAATAAAAATAATAAAAAATCGATTATTTAAAAATTTAAAAAAATCTAAAAGTAGATTAAAAAAGACAAATATAAGATGATTTTTATTAAAATTGTTAATATTTTTGTACCAAATAATTTACTTTTAAAGAAAAATATATAAAAAAATGGTGAAAAATAGTTCTGAATTTTCTTTCAGAAAAAATCGTCAAATTTGGGATATAAATCAAATCGTCATCAATTTTAAGACCCAAAAATCGTCAAAATGACGATAAATCGTCAAATCTGGCAACAGTTCATGCAAGAGCTGGTTGTTTTTTGTTTGTGTCGTGAAAAATACGTAAAATTGTGCATAAATCTGGATTTAGTGTAGAAAAATTGTAAATAAATACTAAAAAACTAGTAAAAATTTTATAAAAATCATGGAATTAGATCCAGATATTGTTAGGGAATTTGAACAATTAGAAGTTTCGACGCAAAAACCCTCTGAAAAAGAATTACTTGAATTTAATGAAAATGAGCCACTTAAAGCCTTGAGTAGTGATGCCTCTAATAAGAAGCCTTTAAACAATCATCATACATTCAATACAATACCCAAATTTTTCCATGCACCACCAGCAGCCAGTGACACTTTAAGACAAAATTTACGCAAAGAAGCCCATTCTCTGTTCCTGCAAAAACGTTCTCAAGAATTGTTGGATAATGAGGAGTTGAATACATTGTGGTCGATATTAGAAAAACATTGTACACAGGTTACACCTTTGGGTCAGCAATTAATAGGCTATGATGATTACTTGAAAGTTATGCAGGCGGTAAGTCCAAAATGTCGCAAATATTTAACGGCCCGTTTATTTGCAAAACTTCAATGTCACTCTGGTTATCCAGGAAAAGTGGAAATTGTTTCGATTTTCAATTATACCATGCGTAAAGTGTGGTTGACTCAAGGTCGTATAGGGCTTTCTTTTTACGATGAAGTGGGCCAAGGTTATTTAAGAGAAATAGATATGGAAAATTATATTATAGACATAATACCGACCTTGGCCCAAATCAGCAGCTGTGTTCAACCCTCATTTCAAAGTTTTTACGTTTGCACTGTGGTCAAAAAATTCTTTTTCTTTTTGGATCCTCTACATACGGGACGCATACGTATAAGAGACATTTTAGCTTCTGGCCTATTAACAGAATTGCTGGAATTAAGAGATGAAGACTCTTCAAAAGAATCTCAAGAACACAATTGGTTTTCCATGCCTTCAGTACTAACGGTTTATGGCAACTATTTGAATCTCGATAAAGATCACAATGGCATGTTGAGTAAACAAGAATTAGCTGACTATGGTTCAGGCACTCTTACGTCCGTATTTTTAGATCGTGTTTTCGATGAATGTCGTACATTTGATGGTGAAATGGATTATAAAACATTTTTGGACTTTGTTTTGGCCCTCGACAATCGCCATGAACCTCAATCTTTGCATTATCTATTTCGAATATTAGATGTGCAGCATAAGGGTTATCTAACAGCACAAACATTGCACTACTTTTTTAAGGGTATACAAGAACAAATTAGAGCTGTTAATGCAGAGTCGGTGAATTTTGAAGATTTAAAAGATGAAATTTTTGATATGGTGAAGTCTAAGGATCCCTATAAAATAACACTGCAAGATTTGATAAATTGGTAAGAGTAAAAAATGGTAATTTTATTTTAAATTTATTCACAACTTGCTTGGTTCAAAGTCGTTTTTATACCCTTCACCACAGGTGTAAAGGGTATATATAAGTTTGTCATTCCGTTTGTAATTTCCACAATTTTCGTCGGAGAGCAAAAAAGTTTATATTTTCGGAATCCTTGTAAGAAGCGATGACGATTGGACCATGTCCGTCCGTCCGTCCGTCCGTCCGTCCGTCCGTCCGTCCGTGTGTCGGTTGAAATGGCGTTTATGAAGCCCACCGATAACTGACATATATAATATGTATGTCAAACGATCGGAAATGCTTTCGAGAATTTTGCTATTGGAATTCAGCAAGATAGGTTCATACAATGCGGAGATATGTTCAAAAAACCGGTTTTTTGAACCGGTTTTCCAGTTTCTGAAGCCTCTGTATACACTACGGACTTCGTTTTTACAAAGGATTCTCGGACATTTTTTTCTGAATTTTTGTTCTGAAAAAATGAAATAAATCGGTTCAGTAATAACTGAGATATCGGACAAAACGCATTTTTTATTTTTTGAAGCCTTGGTTTAAGCTATAGATTTTTATTTTTATACAGATCGGTCACAAATATTTTTATAAAATTTCAGTTTTTTGAATCAGGAAGATCGGTTTATAAATGGTGGAGATATGCTTTAAAAACCGGTTTTTAGAACCGGTTTTTTAGTTTCTGAAGCCTCTGCATATACCAGGGACTTCGAATTTTTAAAGGGGGCTCGAAAATTATTTTCTGAATTTTTGTTCTGAAAAAATTAAATAAATCGGTTCAGTAATAATTGAGATATCGGGGAAAACGAATTTTTTTTTTGAAGCCCTTGTTCAAGCTATAGATTTTTATTTTTATATAGATCAGTCATAAATATTTTTATAAAATTTCGGTTTTTTTAATAAACCAAATTCGTTCATAATCAACAGAGTTATGGCCCAAAAACAAATCTGTTAAGAATATAAATACACCAACAAACATGTATATTAAGCATTGTAATGACTATTAGTGACGTTTTTTGTTTTTTGTATAGACAAGTAGTTTAGTTAGAAACAGCAGTAATATGATGAATAACAGTGTTGTTGTTGTTGTTCTTTGTATATGCAGTCTGTACAAAAATAAATAGATATGGAATTGTAGTTGTTTATTTTTAAAAACTAAAACATATCTGTTAAGAATATACATAAATACATACACAAACATGTATATTAAGCATTGTAATGACTATTAGTGACGTTTTTTGTTTTTTGTATAGACAAGTAGTTTAGTTAGAAACAGCAGTAATATGATGAATAACAGTGTTGTTGTTGTTCTTTGTGTATTCAGTCAGTTTGTACATACAAAAATAAATATATATGGAATTGTTGTTGTTTCTTTTTTAAAAGCAAAGCCTGTTATGATTGTTTTTTTTTTCATATTCAAATTTTCGTAGTTTGAAAAAAATTTAGATTTAGAAAATATGCAAGCATACGTTAAGGCGAAAATTTTATTAATTGTCGGTAATATGGTAATATGATGTCGATAAGATGGTAAGATGGTAATATGGTGAAGGGTATCAAAGATTCGGCACAGCCGAATCTTTTTTCAATTTCATTATTACTGACAACTTGCGCTTTAACATTTTACTATTCCTGCATTCTAGGCAAATTGATTTAATAACATTGACTTTTTAATTTTTCTTTTAGTCACGTTACTCCCATTTTCTGCATTATATTATATTAACACTATCTTTAATAGTACTAATAACTAGTTAAACATCATATCGTCCTTGCGCTGACTAAATTACCTATGTAAAAATTTTGAAATTTTTTTTTATTGCTGCATTTAGATCCCTTACTATACACAAAACCACCAAAGCATTTGCCGATATCTTAACTGGTTTAGAATTTACAAAATAATATATTTCAAACTATGTATAATACTAATAATACTAATATTAGAAAGAATTTTTGTTTTATTTTAAAATTTTAAAATTTTATGAGTTCATTAACAATTTACCGTTTAGTAGCAAGTTACAATCATCTTAGGAAGTTGAAAATTGACCAATTCATTACTAGTAACACCTCCTTCCATAGTTTAAACTTATATTTAAATAAACTTAAGAACTTACAAAAAGAAAATCAAACACGTATCTTAATAAAAATTGCGCCACAAAATTACCTATGTAATGTTTTCGTTGATTTTCTCCAAGATAAGCCAAAAATTTCATTATTTTTCATAATGCACATTAATTGTGTTACTAAGCCTATTCATACACGGAATTTTTTATTATTATTATTATTATTTTTTTTTTTAATTTAACGAAGTAACGAAAAAAAAGCGAAATTAAACAGTTTTGCAGCTTTCCTGAAAAATTATTGAAAATTACATAGGTAATTCAGTCAGCGCAGGGACGATATAATTTTCAATAACTATAAAAAGTTAATTTATTCAAGAGAATTTTTATTATATATATTTTTTTTTTTGTAAAATAATTCTCAAAATTTTTGGATTTTTAAGAGTGTTTCAAGAACTTCGTTTAAGGAGTTTCTATATAACGTATAGTGAAAAAGATGTTTTACAAAGTTCTAAATAAAAATTTTCTATAATTTTTTATCTGGAAAGTAAAACCTTTTTATTGAAACTAAGGAAAAATTAAAACTTAAGTGGCTTTAAAACTAAAAGTTAGTCTGACAGCTCCAAATCATTTGGAGGTCTTACTAATTTCTTTTAGTTGGAATCGCGATTTATGAGCAAAATACATAGTGCAAAACACATAGGGGCTAGTTGAAACATTTTAGAAAAATCAAATTAAGTCCGTTTAAACGAAATTTTTAAATATGCTTTCTGAAATTTACAAATATAAAGTAGTTTCTCTTTTATTTGATTTTTTTATTACTAACTTCTATAATTATCTTAACGACACATGTTTTTTCAATTCTACATCCTTAGAAAATTAATAAAATTTAAAATATTTGTATATAAATTAATTCATATGCATAAGACTCAATCAAAATTAAACTTTTGACATCATTAAAGTTTATAATATACTATTTTAATTAAACCATTTATTTATTTATTTCTTGCTATCTCAATCATTCATAATAAATCCCTTTTAATAACCTCAAAATATCTATTTATATTCCTTATTATTGGGTATTGAAAATTAAGGTATAAAGTCGATTTAACTTTTTAAATAATTTTGCTTATTTATTTAATTACCACATTAATACAATTACTACGAATACTTTAATTTTATTAACTTATCAAATTACTATTTAATATTGATCTTTTTACGATTCTTTAACCATTACAAACAAATACATACCCACATGCATGGATGTTTTAATTAATTTTATAAATATTAAATTATTTATAATATTATTAATGTATAATATGTAATGTTAATATATAATTGTGTTACTACCAGTATATTCATTATATTTAATGTGTTTAATATTAACATATTGACCCAATTTATATTTTCATAATAATTTAAAGAGAAAATGTCTATGTGTGTATTTACAATTATCCTTATATACATATTTTATTTAACTTAATATAGTATATTAAATTCTCTTTCGATTTAAAGTATAAGTATTGCATGTAGATTTATGTATATCTATTATTCAGCACTTGTATGAATTTTTCGTATATATTTTATGCTTCTGTATATACATATATTTGTATAACATTATATATATATTATAACCTTTACATTGCTATTACAATTTATCACAACATTTTTCTATTACCAACAATTGCATACAACTAACAAGTTTGATTATGTTACTATTGCTACTAACACCACATCTGTGCTCTATATAGTTATTTACACTAGCATACTTGTAAAACCGTGTATTAAAAATGAAACTTCAACAAAATAGTATTAATACTTACATATGTACATAGGTATGCAATTTTCATTTATAAAAATGTAACATGTTATACTTTTCTCTTACATCCCGAATCACAAAGTTCATATGTATTCATATTAATAAGAATATTAGTGTAGAGAAAATCTATTTTCGTTTATTTTCCCTAATTTGTGGTAATATTTCTCAAATGTTTGATCATAATTATTAATTTTTTTTTATTTCATTGTTGTATTAATTCAAATTGTTTGTTGCTATAAAATTTTTATGTATAAGACAAACTAAAAATTTACCAAAAATTTCCACATTTCATTATAAATAATTAAATTAAAATAGATTTTCTCTAAACTAATAATATTTTAATTCTCTCATTCTATCACTCATGTACATAAATTTAATTTGCCAGATATTAATTAAAAATTATATTGAAAAAATCTGCTTAACGTGCAACATCAACCATTTCTTTCAACGCCTCTCTGTCTCATGTATTTTCCTATCATTAAAACATTTTCAACAATTGTATGAGTACTTACGTACATAAGTAAATGTATAATAAAAGTATATACAACTTTTCAATTATATTACCGACTTGTTTTTTTATCTCCCTCTATTCAGCGGCCAAGCGGAAACGGTTGTCTCCATATTAATTGAATTTCACAAATTCTGGGCTTATGAAAATCGTGAAGAAGGTTCTCATAATGTTTAATTTATAATTTAGTACTATTTTTTGTTTAAGACCATAAAGTTTTATTATATATATTTTTTATTTTATTTTTATAATTTTACAAAACTTTGAAAATGAAAAAAACACAACGAATGAAATGAAATATTTTGCAAAATATTAAAGGTGAATGTATGCAGGAAGAAAAGGAAACCTAATGAATATCAAGTTCTTCCTGAGCGTTATGCATTATACATATGTACGTATTTAGTTGTGTGTATGTAAGGCTAAACACTGGGAATGAATAGTAAATTCCATTAAACATATTTGTTTCTATATGATTTCTGTAAGTTTGTTTTTAATTATAATTATTATATTGTATTGTATTTGAATATATTATATATAATATTAAAATTTTGGTGTTTTTGATTAAGTTTTATTTAAGTCATTATTATATTTGTACTTAATTTAGGTTTTAAGAGAATATTTATATTTTAGTTATTTTATACGAATTTTATAGAATTTGTTAAATATTTTTATTATTTTAACAGAATTATAAGAATTTGTAGGAATTCTAATTAAATTTTTTTTTAACACATTTTAAAGTAAAAGATTTCATTGAGAAATATTTTGTTTTATTTGCAACATATTCAACTTTATGATAATTTTTTGAAAGAAAAAAAAAAAAAAAAAAAAATAATAATAAAATTTTCAATTTTTCGACAATTGCTTGACAAGTATAAACACTTTTTTTAAATTTTAAGTACTGCGCACGAAAAAATTAAACTAATGGATTAATATTTTTAAAAAATTGTATCGTCTAAAACTGTTATATTTAGATTTAAAATAAAAATAATACCCCAAATATAAGCCTTATTGTGTTTTCGGTTTCTTTTTCGTCGGAATGTGTCCACTTCTTTTTAAACCCTATTTTTTACTCAGCTTTAAGTGTTTTTTAAATATTATTCTTTTTTTTTTACTCTCCCATAACATTTGTGATGTGAAATTCCTGACCTTTATATTTTTAGCCATCTTTTTTGATAAAATTTGCTAAGTAATATAATAATTGAGTCTCATTTCACCCAGAGATGTATGGATTTTCCCTTAAAATACATATCATTTTGTCTGTGATCCTACAATCTATAAATCAAGTTTATCTACTATTATCAGGGCTCCTTTTGGTAATCATGAAATCTTTGGATTTTTTATGACTCAAAAAACAGTATTTATTGTTATAAATTCGTTTGCATGAATTTTGTTAAATTTTAATTTTAGGAAAAACAAATTATGCTATTACAGCAAAATTAAGCACACAGTTACTAAGAGTAATAAAAAAATGTAAAAAAGTTATCGTAAGTACTATTTTTTTACGTATACTGTAAGTTATAAGCTTAAAGCATCACGGTTTTTTTTTTTGTGCGCAGTCCTTTTATCTCCTCTTTTTGTTTTCAAATTTGAACCAAACAAGTGTTATGGTTTAAAAATTACTCTTTTTTGAAATCTCTTATTTTTTATTTTTTTAGAAATGAATTTATAAGAGCTTATAAAGTATTATTTTGCTCTTAACTGTAACATTGTTAATAACATTTAAGTATTATCATTCCAATTATTCATAAAAGCACATATTATTTATTTAGTTTTATTAATTAAAATTTCTTAAAACGTTATTTGATCTTAATACCCTCTAAAAATTATATTTGCTTTATGTTTTTAATGAAAATTTCAAATCGCCGCACAGTGTCACATTTGGCATTTTTAGAACGACTAAAATGCAGTTTTGTAGATATTGGTCTGAAATTGTATATTCTGTTAATAGATAAGGCCATAAATATACCCACTAAAAATCGGCGGGTAGAATCACTGCCACTCCCATACTGAAAAAAATTATTTTATTCGTATGAATTTCAAACATATTTTTGTAAATTTTATTGAAATAAAGGATATTTTAAAAGTAGGCGTGGCAAGATCGAATCACACCAATATTAGTGTAACACTTGAAAAACAAATTTTCAGCCATTAACTTAAAATGTTTAAATAATTCTTTAAAAAATTGCTAATATGAGGTAGCGCACATTTTATTCTAAAGCCCAAATTACAATAGCGCGTAGTCAGCAGCAGTGTGTGCTGCCATAATCAGCTGATTATTTAGAATGCACTGTTTGTTATGGTGTTGATTACATTTAGTCAGCAGCAGTTTGCAGTGCTGTTTCATTTAGCCCTGTTTCTAAATTCACTGCGCTGCATTCAGATTGAGAGCGAGACAAAGAGAGTGAGCAAATAAATGAGAGTCTAAAATACACAAGTAGAACAAAGTTAGATGGTGGTTGTAAATTGTGGCTGCCTACGCTAAATTGTAATTATAACGGCAGCAACATGTTGTGCTGACAATGATCATCTGATAAATTGTGCTGATACTGTTGCTGACTACGCGCTATTGTAATTTGAGCTTAATATTTTAAAAGATCGCAGCCAAAATTCTCAAATATAATTTTATAGATGTTCTTTTATAAAACAATCGTATTTTTGAATTAGAACTTTTGAGTTCCAGTCTGTTATAAATAGAATTTCCCAAAAAATATATTTTTTAATATTATGATTTCTTTTAAATAAAAAACAATATTTTCAGTATTGCCTTTTTAACCCAGCAAATTACAATGAAATAGTTTATATACAATTATTATTATATACCAACAAATTCATATCAATATCTGCAGAATTTACCAAGATATATGAATTTAAAGTTAACATACTTCTTTACAAAGGTTCTAAATAAAATTAAAATGTTTTTAAAAGTTGCAACTTTGAAAATCCATAATTCGCGCTATAGACAATTTCCAATACTTTAAGTATTTTTTGCATAATATATGATATGTTTACTAATAAATGCGAAAAGAATTACTTCAATTAATAAGCTTTTATTTTCGTATTTTTGTCGTTCTAATTTGAATAAATGCTATGTGTTCTTGAATAACTTTTCTTATTTTTTTAAGAACAAAATGAATATTCAATAAAGCTTTCAGATGGTCCAATAAAATTAAACATAGGACATTTCTTCAAAATACCGGCGAAAAATATCGATATATTTTCCATATTTAGGAATGAAATGTTATTTAAATAATATATATTTTTATGTGGTGTTTTTAGTATAAATAAACATATTAAAAATTAAATAAATATTTTAATATACTTTATCACATATAGAATATGTACATTACAGTGCCTTGGTTTGTATGGGGACAAAAAAGTTGCAAATGTACCCCTCTAAAATAAAAGTTTGATATGTTTTAAGCTAATTCCCAAAATATTTCGGCTCAGTTATTTAATTTACGTGAGTTGACCATTTTAAAATACCTCCAAAAATATGGTTTTCGATCGACAGTATACATAGTATTTAACTTTTTGTCAAAAAATTACAACATATGAAGGAACAAAAAATAATTTAAAAATTGTTTTCATTTTCGCAAAATTAAAATTTTAGTAAAATTTTCAATAATTTTATTTTAAATAGTATTTTATTAAAGTTTGAATATTTTAGAAATTTTTCATCGTAAAATATATTTTAGCGCATCATTGGCAAGCTCTCATTAAATACTATTGATATATGCATTCATTTAATCCTTTAGTTGCACAAATAATATTTTGGGATTTCCGGTCCATAATTAGTTAAGTTAATTTTTATACCAAATAAATAGTTAAGGACATACATGACCCCAAAAGCATAAATTTAACAAAAAAGCTGCGAATTGGTGTAAAATGGCGGTTAAATTTAAAAAACTCCTTTTTATTCGATTATTGTCGCGGTTTAAAATGAACTTATTATGCTTTTCATAAATTTATCAATATTTAAGTGTAATAAGTACTTCCATTCGATTTATTTGCAAAAATTGCAAATTTAAGCTTTTGGGAACTAAATGCATAAAATTCACCCTCTGGCTCATAATGGTTTAATTACGTGTTATCTTCAATAGTAACAGGATATACCATTTCTATGGTACATTAAAACCTAATATATTTTGAAAAATGTCCGAAATATATAAAATTACATGTTTAAAAAAAGAAAATATGATAAAAAATTTTAGTAAAATTTTAATATTTCGCGACTGAAAAGAGACATAATAATTATTTTATGAATATTGAAAGTCGTAATATGCCTCTATTATAATTTGAAGTTAATTTTTTTATAGCTAAAATTTTGATAATAATATTGAAAGAAATATGTAATTTCATAGGTGTTTTAAAAATGGTCCAGCTCACGTAAATCTTAACATTGATACGTAATATTTTGGGAATCATATAAAAACATACTAATCTTCATTTCTAGAGGGTTACATTTGCAACTTTTTTTCGTGAGGCACTTTAATGTACATATGTGTCATAATTTTAACATATAATTTATTAAGTTAATTACATTTTATACGTATCTCTTTTTTAAATTATGTGTGGAATATTTATTTGCTATTTTTTTGCGAATCAAAAATGTCAATGTTATATTGTTTAAATCAATTGTTTTATTTATGTATTATTATTTTTTTATCGCAGTTATTTTTATTTTATTTGTTTAAACATTTTTGATTACTTTTTTAATAGAATTTAAAACGTTTAAATATCCCTCTTTAAGTTTATTGCAATTTTCCTATCAATAATTTAATTTGATTTTCTGTTGAATAGACGGAATGAGAATATAATTTTTCCATTGAACTCTTTAGGTTATTCTTTGTTGTTTTATAAGTTCAGAAAGTAGGGGACTGGACTGTTTTTTTAATAATAAGTGGCCGGGTTTAAAACGTTAATTTATTTTAATAAATTTACATAAGATTTGACAACTCATTTTGTAAATAATTATAATATACAACCCTCGTATTTTTGTTTCTGCAAAGAAGTTTATTTTTTTTAAGTAAATATTCATTACCATTGAATTTTATTGTTTTCAATCTTTTACATGGAAAACGTTTTCTATTTTGTTGGTAACATTTTTCGAGAAATGCAATTTTCATTGCTTCATTTTCATGATCATAATTTCAAATGTTTGTCAATAGATTTTTATGAGAATTGAATTTTTTTTTTAAAGATAATGTTGTTTAAATTGTTTTTTGTCTTCCTTTGAATGCAAATGGGGAAGAATTTTTATATAGAAGTAATTTTGAAGAATTTAAAAAGATTTTTCAGGAAAATTTAATTTAAAGACATTTAATATCTTTCCTATAATAAAGAAAATTAAGCAATTTGAAAATATAATACATTGAATTGAAACATTAATAAAAAGGAGTTCGTAACGTTCAAAGATGTTTGCAATATTTTACATAAAATATGAATAATATATTTTCCCATTTGAGCAATCTGACATGACTAAAAACTTCATCCAATTTAGGAGTTGCAGTAATAACTTATTCTTATATATTTTTACAGTTCAATAAAGTTGTCTACCTCAATTTTGTTTAAACAATTCAAATCATTTAGGACACTTGTATTAACAAAGTAAGGAACAATGTTCATTTTTCTTAACTACAAACCACCTTGATTAAATAACAACTTATGAGTATAACCCAATAGCACCTTATTTATACATAGAAATTTTACTCAAACCAGAACTCGTATACAGTGGTGGCCACGAATTTAAGACACGACATTTCACTTATATATTTCTTATAATTTTTACATCTTATCGAACAAATTTTAGATCCATGTTATTTTTTAAAGATCCTAGTAATGTTATGAAAAAAAATCAACAATAGTTTGTTACCTATATTTAGTTTCCAATTTTTATTTACATATTATACAGATTAATACAAGTTTAAGCCTGGTCATGAATTTAGGACATAGGCAAAATAAAAGTTAATTCACAAAAGTAAAGCTCAGCTTCATAAAACAATATTAGTATTTGGTGGGAAATCCTTTATTTTGAATCACAGCAGCGCATCTCCTGGGTAAACTTTCAACTAAGGCCATACAGCGCTCCTTTGGAATGGCATACCAAGCCTTTTGAATTTCTTCCCATAAATCAGTCAAATTTTTTGGCTTTACTGCTCGTACATGCTCCTCAACATCATTCCACAAGTTCTCAATTGGATTGAGATCCGGGGATTGAGCTGGCCATTTCAGAACTGTGATATTATTTTCCTCTAAGCAACTCTTCACTAGGCGTGAAGTGTGCTTAGGGTCATTATCATGCATAAATTTCCACATTAGAGGCATGTTGTCTTCAGCGAATGGTATCATGATGCTTGTCAGTATGTTTTTGTAAATATGCTGGTCCATTTTATTGATAATCTTCTGAATGGGACCTACACCATGCCAGGAAAATGCTGCCCACACCATGACATTTCCACCACCATGCTTAACCGTTTTAAGGGTGTACTTTGGGTGATGCTCCAGGTTTGGAGGACGCCATACGTACTGTTTTCCATCAGAACCAAAGCGACAAAACTTCGACTCGTCGCTCCAAAGTATATTTTTCCAAAATGTCATCGGCTTATTGAGATTTTCTCTTGAAAACGCTAGTCGGGATTTAATATTTTTTTTTGACACAAGTGGTTTACGTTGTGCAATACACCCACGTAAGTTCTTCTCATTCAGACGTCTTCTTATTGTCCTGGACGATATATTAATACCAAAATCCGATGAAATCTCATTTTTAATTTTACTTGAGCTCTTGAAAGGATCTTTAGCAGCTGATTTATAAATTAAGCTATCCTCCCTGGGTGTAGTTTTTCGGGCTCTAGGGTGCTGTTTGACATTTTTGGTAGTGCCATGTTGCTTGATGTGTTCCAGTGCATTGTAAATCTTGGATCTGGAACATTTTAGTAGCTTGGAAATTTCCATTACTGTTTTTCCATCAGTATTCATTTGTTGGATCAATTTTCGCTCGGCATCCGAACTCCAAGTACCTCTGGCCATTTCTAACTAAATATTTTGATGTATTCTAACATTAAATGGAATAAAACATTCATTACTTACCTTTTAGCTTCAAAAAACACCAAAAAATCACTTAAAAACCAAATATTTCTTATATGTTTTAAATTCGTGACCAGCTTCAAAAGCACGTTTTTACGAAAATATAATAAAAACAGCAACAAAATGTATACACAAACAAAACCAAATAACGGTAATTGATCTTAACATTACAGGGTACACTGAAAAATTAACAAAATCTAATTTTATATTGCAGGGTTGTAATAATTATCACAACTTAGTTCGTTACATGTCGTGTCTTAAATTCGTGGCCACCACTGTATAACTCGTATATGCAAAAAAAAAAAATGTTGAATGAAGAAAAAGTATTGAAATGCAAATTCTCTAAAGAGTAGACATCAAACTAAACTTTTAGGACCATTGCAAAAAAAAAAAATATATATATTTGCATGAATATTAACAAAGATGGTCTAAAGAAAAAAAGTAAAGTACTCTTACAATAAAAGAAAAAAATATAAACCCTATTATACGAAAGTTTTACAAGAAGTTCAGTTAAAGTTATATATGTATGTGCATAGTTAGGGTTTGTAATCAAGTCAAGGTTTCCGCCGGAAAAATACAGCCAACATGAATACTGAAATGAATAAAAAATAAAAAAAACATTCACCAACTAACTTAAACCACATTTTACCAATGGCAACTAAACATTGAGACAACTAACTGCCACTACCATCATCACCCTCCCCACTACTGCCAATACCACTTGTGAGAATACCATTTTGTCTTTGCGCTCCACTAAACTAACGGAATATTTTTCATTATTTTTTTCTTTACTCCTTGGTGCTGTTTACTATTTTTTTTTCTATTTTGTTTTTTCATTCCGCTGCTCATTATAGTAATGACCGTTTTCATATAATCCTCTACCTATGTAGCACGATCCCTTCAACCTATACCAACCACACCATCGTCATTCTTGTTGACCAGTTTTTTTTTTTGTGTGTTGGTGCCTACAAATATGGGTTCGTTACAACTGGACACGAGTGAAAAATGGCAAATGTTAAAGTACAAAAAATTTAACTTAAATATTCCACAACGTTTTGACAAAAAAAAAAAAATTGTAAATGCAAAATACGTGCTAGTACAAAATGTAAATTTTTTGGCAACAGAGTGTTAAAAGTACGATTTGTTACTATTCAATTTTACAATGAAAATGATTAATGTTTTGATCATTCTTGATGGCATTTTTATTCGATATTTAAAATAAGGTCAAAGGCAAACACACAATGGTATTTTTTTTCCAAACATTTGGTTACTTTATATTAAGAACTTTTGGTACACAAAGTAGTAACAAATATAATAAAGGTATTCACCACAAAATTTTGCAACCCTTGGAATTTTGCAATGTTTTAACAAACAATAAAAAAAAAAAAAATAGATAAAGTTAGCATAAAAGAAGTAAAAACATTTTTTTCAAGACACTGAAAAAGTATTAATTGATTTCAAATATATTTTTTATTTATATAATTCATATTAATCAGTTTATTTATTGATACTTTTCTTTTTACTATATTATTTAATTAATTTTAACTTTTTCGTTTCCTTATTTTGTCAAATTCCAAACACAAGTTTTTTGAAATTGAATTTAATTTTTTTTTTTTTTTTGGGTGGGGTTTTTTTTAGTACTATTTACACATTTTTACAGAGTGGCTACATTATAAAAATCGTTGACACTTTACTACTTTTTACTCTAATAATTTTGCAATTGGTTATACTCTAACAATTTTGTAAAATATGTGCAAATATTATTCTATGTGGTTCTATTACAGAAATATGCAACTTTGCAAGGGTCTAGCAAGGTTGCAATTTCTGAGGTGAATACCTTTAATGTGTTAATAGGTCCGTTCTTTTACTTTGCCAGTAAAATCCAGTAAACTGAATAAATTAAACATTTTACTCTCAAAGAAAAAAATCTAAAGGATGTGAATAGAAAATTTTGTTAAATCTAGTAAAATAACTACTACACTTATTATATAACTTATTTTTAGTACAATTTGAATGTAAACATTTTCGAACATTTTCGTTATATTGTTTACATATTTTACTTTTTGTTCTGTTTATTTTTTGCAATCACAAAATAAAAGTAGTAAAGTTTTTAAATACTCAAATGATCAGCTGTTAATTTTCCCTATCAATTTTTTCTCACTTTACTGGATTTTGATTACGCGAAAGCAAATCCATTAAAAGTTTTTACTGGACAGTATGAATTTTTAGGTAAAGGAATGCACTTAATAAATTATTGTGAAATGTCTTGACTAATAAAACTTATTATTAGAATTTTATAGAAAACTAACATCAAATCATTATACACATAACCATTAAGAATGTCACTATTGCTATTTGTAGGCTTTGGCCCATATATGGTTATTTAATGCTAAGGGATAATACCTAATATTGTTAAACGTTTCCAAAACTTTACAAGATCAAAAGGATCTGCTCTAATTTGGCAAAGGGTTACCTCAGTCAAATCCAAATTTTTGTTATAATGCGCGTAATTTGCAGTGAATTTTACATCTTAATGTAATCATCGTAGTTGATGAAGTTTAAATTATTAAAGCGAACGGCTCAAAGATATTCGAAGTCAGTTTAATACGAGGGGTGCCTTTTACATTTTACGAAAAATGTATAAAACAATAATATTTCTTTTTGAAATGGACATTATTGTTTCCTAGAGTAGTATTCATAATATTCAATACATTTTCTGATACTTTTGAACCAAGTCTTAAATCAGTTTTTCCACCTTAAAAACATGTATTTTTGTTGCAATAACCAATTTTACAAGTGTTGAAATAAGTTTGCCACGCAATGTATTTTGATTCTTGGTAACGCAATGAAGTTATTGGATAATAAAGCAGGGTTGCATGGTGAGAATCATACAATTCGCTGTGGAGAATAATTCGAGTTTGGCAGATAATTATCTTTACTTCTTCGGAAGACTTTTTGGCAAACAAATGATGGTATATTATTCACAATTAATAGTTCTTTTATACTCCAAACGTAAACTATCACAGTATCCTTAAGAAACAAACAACCATTTGATTTTTAATGTTTCATCTGGTTGGAACTATTATGGGGTTGGACAAATTTTGAAGTAATAATACTGATGACTAATAAAAATTTTTTCGTCAGTAAAAAATTTCATAAACACAACTTCAAGGATATAGGACGAATTTTTTCTTCTAATTCTTGCAAAGGTCAACCAACGCGCATCTTTTATATCGTTCTGGACGCTCAAATATTAATGAAATATTGAATACTCTTCAGTGGAATTAATGCTCAGGAATTTCTCGATTACACGATATGGCACATGTCGGTGTTGCATGATCAGTGCATGCACAGCATCAGTGTTTTTTTTTTAACAAAACAACCATTTTTAGAATGACTTCACAAAATTTATTCTGGAGTCAACGGTACCCATGATTGATACCAGATACTAGCGATATAAGATGGTACCCTATATAACTTTATTTCTTAAAGGGTTAGGGTTTGTAATCAAGTCAAGGTTTCCGCCGGAAAAATACAGCCAACATGAATACTGAAATGAATAAAAAATAAAAAAAACATTCACCAACTAACTTAAACCACATTTTACCAATGGCAACTAAACATTGAGACAACTAACTGCCACTACCATCATCACCCTCCCCACTACTGCCAATACCACTTGTGAGAATACCATTTTGTCTTTGCGCTCCACTAAACTAACGGAATATTTTTCATTATTTTTTTCTTTACTCCTTGGTGCTGTTTACTATTTTTTTTTCTATTTTGTTTTTTCATTCCGCTGCTCATTATAGTAATGACCGTTTTCATATAATCCTCTACCTATGTAGCACGATCCCTTCAACCTATACCAACCACACCATCGTCATTCTTGTTGACCAGTTTTTTTTTTTGTGTGTTGGTGCCTACAAATATGGGTTCGTTACAACTGGACACGAGTGAAAAATGGCAAATGTTAAAGTACAAAAAATTTAACTTAAATATTCCACAACGTTTTGACAAAAAAAAAAAAATTGTAAATGCAAAATACGTGCTAGTACAAAATGTAAATTTTTTGGCAACAGAGTGTTAAAAGTACGATTTGTTACTATTCAATTTTACAATGAAAATGATTAATGTTTTGATCATTCTTGATGGCATTTTTATTCGATATTTAAAATAAGGTCAAAGGCAAACACACAATGGTATTTTTTTTCCAAACATTTGGTTACTTTATATTAAGAACTTTTGGTACACAAAGTAGTAACAAATATAATAAAGGTATTCACCACAAAATTTTGCAACCCTTGGAATTTTGCAATGTTTTAACAAACAATAAAAAAAAAAAAAATAGATAAAGTTAGCATAAAAGAAGTAAAAACATTTTTTTCAAGACACTGAAAAAGTATTAATTGATTTCAAATATATTTTTTATTTATATAATTCATATTAATCAGTTTATTTATTGATACTTTTCTTTTTACTATATTATTTAATTAATTTTAACTTTTTCGTTTCCTTATTTTGTCAAATTCCAAACACAAGTTTTTTGAAATTGAATTTAATTTTTTTTTTTTTTTTGGGTGGGGTTTTTTTTAGTACTATTTACACATTTTTACAGAGTGGCTACATTATAAAAATCGTTGACACTTTACTACTTTTTACTCTAATAATTTTGCAATTGGTTATACTCTAACAATTTTGTAAAATATGTGCAAATATTATTCTATGTGGTTCTATTACAGAAATATGCAACTTTGCAAGGGTCTAGCAAGGTTGCAATTTCTGAGGTGAATACCTTTAATGTGTTAATAGGTCCGTTCTTTTACTTTGCCAGTAAAATCCAGTAAACTGAATAAATTAAACATTTTACTCTCAAAGAAAAAAATCTAAAGGATGTGAATAGAAAATTTTGTTAAATCTAGTAAAATAACTACTACACTTATTATATAACTTATTTTTAGTACAATTTGAATGTAAACATTTTCGAACATTTTCGTTATATTGTTTACATATTTTACTTTTTGTTCTGTTTATTTTTTGCAATCACAAAATAAAAGTAGTAAAGTTTTTAAATACTCAAATGATCAGCTGTTAATTTTCCCTATCAATTTTTTCTCACTTTACTGGATTTTGATTACGCGAAAGCAAATCCATTAAAAGTTTTTACTGGACAGTATGAATTTTTAGGTAAAGGAATGCACTTAATAAATTATTGTGAAATGTCTTGACTAATAAAACTTATTATTAGAATTTTATAGAAAACTAACATCAAATCATTATACACATAACCATTAAGAATGTCACTATTGCTATTTGTAGGCTTTGGCCCATATATGGTTATTTAATGCTAAGGGATAATACCTAATATTGTTAAACGTTTCCAAAACTTTACAAGATCAAAAGGATCTGCTCTAATTTGGCAAAGGGTTACCTCAGTCAAATCCAAATTTTTGTTATAATGCGCGTAATTTGCAGTGAATTTTACATCTTAATGTAATCATCGTAGTTGATGAAGTTTAAATTATTAAAGCGAACGGCTCAAAGATATTCGAAGTCAGTTTAATACGAGGGGTGCCTTTTACATTTTACGAAAAATGTATAAAACAATAATATTTCTTTTTGAAATGGACATTATTGTTTCCTAGAGTAGTATTCATAATATTCAATACATTTTCTGATACTTTTGAACCAAGTCTTAAATCAGTTTTTCCACCTTAAAAACATGTATTTTTGTTGCAATAACCAATTTTACAAGTGTTGAAATAAGTTTGCCACGCAATGTATTTTGATTCTTGGTAACGCAATGAAGTTATTGGATAATAAAGCAGGGTTGCATGGTGAGAATCATACAATTCGCTGTGGAGAATAATTCGAGTTTGGCAGATAATTATCTTTACTTCTTCGGAAGACTTTTTGGCAAACAAATGATGGTATATTATTCACAATTAATAGTTCTTTTATACTCCAAACGTAAACTATCACAGTATCCTTAAGAAACAAACAACCATTTGATTTTTAATGTTTCATCTGGTTGGAACTATTATGGGGTTGGACAAATTTTGAAGTAATAATACTGATGACTAATAAAAATTTTTTCGTCAGTAAAAAATTTCATAAACACAACTTCAAGGATATAGGACGAATTTTTTCTTCTAATTCTTGCAAAGGTCAACCAACGCGCATCTTTTATATCGTTCTGGACGCTCAAATATTAATGAAATATTGAATACTCTTCAGTGGAATTAATGCTCAGGAATTTCTCGATTACACGATATGGCACATGTCGGTGTTGCATGATCAGTGCATGCACAGCATCAGTGTTTTTTTTTTAACAAAACAACCATTTTTAGAATGACTTCACAAAATTTATTCTGGAGTCAACGGTACCCATGATTGATACCAGATACTAGCGATATAAGATGGTACCCTATATAACTTTATTTCTTAAAGTTAATTAGAATTAAAAAGTATATTCTTTTTTAATTAAACCACTTCGAAAGTTAAAAAAATTATTGCATGAAAACTTTTTATTGTAAAATAAAAAAAAAAAATGTAATGACTTTAGGACACAGAAATAGCCCTCGTATAAACAAATTGTCTGAGAACGTAAGATGTAAATAGCACCCCTTGTAGACCTAAATCATTCCTTGAGACATAACATAATTCCACAGAGAATTTTTATCTTCGCTTATCCAAAGCCGTCAATGATCTCATCCAAGATCCGATCCCTTCCTTGGCGTAACCCATGGGTATACTGAAAAAAGTGTTCAGGCGCCATGAACCTGCATGTCCCTCAAGGTCAGGAACCAAACATGCTCCGCGTTTTCACCACATCAATATTGATTTTGGATTATTATTGTGACGCCTTGGAGTTAAAACAGCACTGACAGAGTTTGAATTCAAAACAACAACCGGATTATTGTAAGTTGAAATACTTATGAATGAAGAGAGAGTAACATTAATTGAAATCGGAATAGCAATTTGTGCGTCATATTAGAATATTGCTCACGAACTGTATTTGTATAAGACACAACATTCAAAGATATGAATTAACAGTACTCGTTTTTATAGAATTCGAATTTCAATATTTAAATCTTTTGAAATAGACGGAGAAATCTAAGTTGTTTTAGAAGTTCTTTTACGTTTCGGTATAGGAGAGAAAGTAACAGAGTGGACTGAAAGCTAATTTTCTTATTTTATTTCATTTATATACAAATTTTCTAGATTATATTGTGTACAAAAACTTTTTGAAAATCATCGACGAAGTGTAGCCTTGTAGTAATAAAAATAAGTGTATCCTTTCAGTGTTAAATAAACTATAAAACTCAAATATCTTCAATGGGCTTGTCTGCAATTAGGACAAGCCCATTGAAGATATTTGAGGGTTAAACAGACGTTTTTTCAATGACAAATCTCAAGTAACTCTTCATTCCCTTAAATACCTGTTAACACAATGAAAACCAGAAAGTTTTGCCAAAAGCGAAAATAACATAGACAAACTACAAAAACAAGCTTTCACATTATCATGCAAAGCTGCAATAAAAAAATATATATATTAAAGCTCTATATGATGATGGCTGCTAGAGTATGTTAGATTTTCCTTTTTAAAACAGAAAACTGAAATGTGGTCATTCACACAACCTACTGATGATGACTGACTGACTGAATGAGTATACAAGTGAATGAATGAACGACTGAATGACTGAATAAGTAAAGTGACTTTACTGGGCATTGGCATACCAACAGCCTGCGCACAACAACTACAAAAACAATAACATCACAACAAACTCTCGCTATATGTAGGATTTTATGCCTTGACTTGATATGTTGGATTTTGTTGACTGGATTCCAAATTTTATTTTTCTTGTATTTTAACTCTGTTGATTTCATGAACACAGAGGAAAAAAAAAGAACACTTTACTGTGGTCACAAAAATATATTCATAGCCACCGCATGTTTATACATTTTACTATGAAGTTTGGAAATTTTTTTAATGTCGTTTTTGTCGTTCCTTTTTTAATTTTCCATTTTATTTTCCTTTTCATTGGTAGTTTTGTTTGTTAGAGTTTTTCCTTCCAAAAATAAGAAGTCGGAAATGAAAATGCAACAAATATATATTGTTATGAAGTGGTAGTGTAGTTTTTGCATAAACTATTTTCTTTTTATTTATTTATTTTTATTTCATTATCGTTGTCCATACATATGTATGGTATGGTGGTTGTCTGACTTCATTTCTCTGTAAAAAACACTATGGGTTAAGTCTTTCAAATAGTAAGAGATTCTATTAAAAGAAACAAGAAAATTTAAGTAATTCAAAGTAGAATACATTAACAAATATCCATAACCCATAGTGCAATTATCATATCCTCAATTGTCTGACTTTCTTTCGGTTTGCTTTTGTGTTTGTGTAGTTGTTTTTTTTTTTACAAACCGTTAATATATTGTTGTTATTGCTGTTATTGTACTGTACTTTACATATAAATATATAATTTTTTTTTTTGCTTGTTATGGATTTTTATGACCATGGTTTACATATAAAGACTACACCACAAATTGTTTGTGGTTACATAACTTTTTATTACTGTGGTTAAGTTTACCAAGTTAAAAGTAGTTGGGTTGCACGAATTCATTTCATATTGTTGGAATTGCACCAACAGCAAAAGTATCAGAAATAACAACAGCTACAGTTATCGTGGCTTTTAGTTGAGCGTGAGAGGGTGAATGTAAGACCATCATCAACGGTGAGTGGTTAAGTAACCAGGAAATGACTTTAAAAAGATTTCTATCGTTTTATTTCATTATTATAATTTTCATACTCTCATTTTTATAATTTTACTTTTTGTTGCACTTTCTGGCAACAGGAAATTTGGTCCTTATGTTGTATTGTCCATAATGACTTTATAAATTATCTCCTTTTATCAGTAATACCATCATGCTCATCGTCTGCATCAGCAACAGGATTTTAAGGTTATTTTATTTTTGGCTAGTTAAGAGATTACCTTGTTATATAATTTTAATAAAGTTATAAATTTTATAATGACTAATTTTGTTGTTTCATTACAGGTGGTTTAAAATGAAATAAGACATTTAATTTTTGAACTCAATAAGTACTAAATCCTGAAAAGTGTTCAAATGCGTGACATGACAAAATAGTAACAAAAACTATATCAATTGTCACTAGTCAATTTTTAACTATATAGTGCGGTATTTAAAATCGTTTCGGTAACGGTAGTGTAACAGCAAAGCGTTCTGATGTAGAGAAATATAAATAACGGTTGCGGCATTTTAAATCGTTTCGTCAAAAAGTATCGGCATTTCATAGTGTTTTAATGAAGTAGTAGAAGTATAAATATAAGTGTTCATAATATTAATCGATAATTAAGTGCTTTGTGTTTTATATTCAATTTCCAATTAAAAGGGTGCAGCTGCTTAAATCATGTCAATATTCAGATTTGGTGAGTCAAATTTTATATACATATATTTTACTTAATTCATTTTATTGAACTCTATAAAAAAATTTCTATTAAAAAGAAAAAGTGAAACTATATATAGAAAAAAATCGAAATTTAATATATTTCATAACCAATTAATGCTTAGAAAAAAACTTTTAGAATATAATTTTAGATGAATAATTTTGTATAGATTTTGCTTTTCATCATAATTATATAACTGGAGATCATAATCATGATATATACATAAAAAGAATTCGAATAATAAAATTAACAATTATATTAAATTAACTATTAAGATATAAAACATACGATTTTTCATTTTAATTCATGTTCACTAGAGTGTCCCGTGGAAACGCTTCTTTGGGATTTCGATGTACGAAACCCCCTGAAACGACGCGTTCTTATGAGCTGAATTTTTAAAATTAATTTTCAGTTCTCTACCAACGATTGAAAATCTAAAGTCTGGCACATTTAGGCTTAAAAAAAGTTTCGAGTTTTTTCTCGAAATAGGTCACCAAAAGTCGTAATTTCAAGCTTTTTATGGAAAACAATATTTAAAATTTGTTCCTACTACTTTTAAGTAGATTTTGTTGAATAATTTTTTGGAAAACAATTATTAATATTTTAATCATAATAAGAATAAAATTATGAAATTTTTATCCATGTTTCAATAAAAACAATATATCAAACTTTTTTATCCGATTTTATCAAGCGATACCGTTTTGTTTTACCAATGAAGTATAGAATTAGATTATGTATTAAAAATAGTATATCTTTTAATAAAGTATGGGTCAAAAATTGATATAAATTCAAAATAATAGAAGAAAAAATTCAAAAACTGAATTTGTGTCTTAAATATTCAACATAGTTTTGCTGTTCATTTAAATGCGTATATACTTTTTGAAAAGGATAATTTCTTGTCTTTATAATACAGTTTAAAAAAATTAATTTGGTCCACTGGTATTCTAAATAAAAATTTTAAAACTGCGAAGTCCGAAAAATCGGTCATTCGGATATAGCTCCCGATTTTAAAGGTATATTTAAAATTCTAAAAATGGTATAATAATCTACGGACCCTTATCTATAAACTACACTATATTATATTCAAATATATTTTTATTGTTGTAAAAAAAATTTTAAAAATACTATAAAATCCCTCAGGTGCAAAATTGTGTACATGCGGATTTTTTTCGTAGAGATTGATGCTTTTATTTATAAACTGTAAATTATTTTATTAAATACTAAACATAAAATAAATTAAAAAAAGTTTTTAGATTTGCTTTACTATTTTTATTTTTATGCAAGGACAAGTGCACAAATTACAAGCATGTACTCATTTGTGCTACCTACCGTATGTGTATTTTTCTCCATATTAGCGATTTTTTCTTATTTTTATTTGACTATTTTTTTTTTCGTTTTAAGGATTTTTTTTTCGTTTTTTGGAATTTAAATAATTCAACTCGTTTTTGCTTTCACCTACAATTTTATAAAACATAGCAGGCGAATAAAACTGTAATGTAATAGTTCTCACATTTTGGAAATTTTTTCATGTTGTGTATTTTTTCCATCTTGTCTATTTTTTGTTCTTTTTTATGTTAACGACTTTTTCCACTTTTCGTTTTTTTTTCTTTTTTCGTTATCTTCTGTTTTTATTTTGACGTTTTTTTTTTTTTTCATTTGTCGATTTTTATACCCATGTGTAACATGTCGAAAGAATCATTTAAGACCCCATAAAGTATATATTTTCTGGGTCCTGGTTAGATTCTGAGTCGATCTAGCTATGTCCGTCTGTATGTCTGTTGAAAGCAGGACAGGGCTCGAACGGGACAACCTAGGGGGACGAAATTTGGCTCAAATATTATTATTTAGCAACTTTACCGCCAACCTCCCATTTAAGGTGAAACGTCAAAGAAATTTTGTGCAAATAGTTTAAGGACCAATCTCATATAACGTATTATATAACGTATTCAAATTATTAGTTTTTTTTAATTTGGGATTTTTTTTTTCATTTTGGTGAGACTTATATTGTGAAACATGAGAAAAGTCAACAATTTGAGGCTAATGCAAAATATTGAAATATATTTTTTTTAGTATTACTACGACCTTTAAACATTCTGTGTATCAGAGTTCTTCTTAGCATTATAATTTAAAATTTTGTTAGCTTTAATTTATTAAAACTGAGACTTTAACATAACTCATATTTGATTTTGAGTGATATCAAAGCAATGGTGTTGCTATCTACTAAAGGGGAGCAATCCAGTTAACTGTCCAAAACTCAGTCCATTTTAAATGTATTGAGTTATAGTAAAAAAAAATATTTAAAGAACACACATGCATTACGTCAAAAAAGTTATCAAATAAAGTTTATATTTAATGGCACGCGGCTACGGGCTGCAATCAGTTGATCTTGTGTTTTTACTAGGGTATCCAAATTGTTCTATTTTTTCATTGTTCGAATAAAACGAATAATTCGAATAAGACATTTTGATTTATTCGAATTATTCCATTACGCATTTAAAATTATTCGAATTGTTCGAATAATTCAAAGTATAAAATGAAAATTTTAAATTTTGATAAGTTTTCAAATATTTTATTGTAAGAGGATAACAAAAACAACAAAAAGTCTAAATAACAAATGTTAGAAACGATTCCTTTTATTTTTAATTTTTCAAGTCCGAAATTAAAATGTTTAAAGAATTTGTTTTTAGAATTATAACTTCTTGCTGTAACGTTTATGTATTAATAAAAAAAAGTTATCTGACCACTCATCTACTATTATTGAAAGGCGACCTTTATTTTCAATAATTTGTCGAATTTCCGTAATAATATCACTTTTCTTTTCAAAATAAAAATTGTCAATATAATTCCATATTGTGGTTCCACTTGATGGCATTCTTAAATTTCTAGAATTTAAAAATTCCATTATAACTTCTAATTTCTTTAAAGATCATACTGATATATTATCTTCTGCTATACTTCTGCATATAATTTCTTCAAGGGAATGTAGAGTTTGGTTTTTAATAAATTGCAAAATTGGACCGATTGAAGCTGTTGATGTTCTTTGCAGTTCTTCTTCATGATTTTCTATTTTAATATTGTGGGACGTACAGAGATGATAATTACCGCTCTTGATAAAGTATTTCCATAAAAAGCTCATTGCAAAAAATATATATTTTATATATACACAGATGTATAGAGATCAACAATCACATTGTTGATCTCTAAATTTGAACATCTTAATTTTTTAATCAATCATCAAAGACCTTTCGTTTATTTTCAAAGAAATTGTTGAAAAAATTATTACTTACACTTATTTTCTTCTTTTATAATTATATGTTACAGCTTTTAGTTGCGTAAATAACAGGCAAATAATTAAAATTTAATTGCACAAATTTTAATTATTTAAATTAAAAAATAATAAAATAGTTGTAAAATATTATATATATATACAAATTGTTGAAAAATAAGCTAAAAGAAGTATAATAATAAAAAATAAAATTTTATTTTTTTTAATATTCGTTTTATTCGAATATTCGACATAAAAATGTTCGAATTATTCGTTATTCGAAAAGTAGCATTTTTAAATTCTTCGAACAATTATTCGTAAAAATTATTCGAATTATTCGAACGAACATTATTCGAATGGATACCCTATTTCTTACGCGGACACGCGGTCCATATAAAAAGTTGAACTTTGACGCACGACCGCGTCTCATTATCAGATTAAATTTATGGTAATGATTTCAAATTTTTATTTATCAACTTTTTTGATTTTTAAGCTGGAAATAACGTTACCGCTATTATCCTTCCGTTATAAGATATTAAAAAAAATATTAAATATTTTAATTGAAATTAATAAAATTAATTTAAAACTGTAATATAACGGTCTTTTACAAACCAAAATTTTAGAATGATTGTCCCATTGTTCTCATTTTTATAAGCTGAATTATATGTACTAATTTTTTTGTTCGCAGTCCTTAGTTACACAATATTTTAAAGTAATGAAATAACTAATACCTACCTACATATTAAATATGTTATGCTGGTTTATAAAGGTTTAAAGATAATTTTATTGATCCTTTTCTAAAACGAACAATAGTAATCAGTGTTGCCAGGACTTGAGAAAAAAAGAAGCTAAATTGGACTTATAAAAAGGTCAGAAAAGGCTAAATTCTCCAAAAAATAAAGCCAGAAAAAAGCTAACATATTTTTTTTATTTAAAAAAGCATTAATTTTTTTGTTCTCATTAGATTTTGGTATTTGTTAAAGATATTTTAGTGAATTTGTAAATAGTTGTAAATTAGTTTATATGGGTAATAAAGTTTGTCAAAAAATAATTGTAATATTTTTGTAGAATTAAGCGCCGCAGGCGAAAATTTTCATTAAATATAAATAATTTCGATATTTTTGTAAGAATTAATATACACAAATGCTTAAATTGATGATTTTGTAAAAATAAAATTTGTAAAATTTTAGCCTTTTTAAGCCTATGTTAAAAATAAAAAAAGGCTAACAAAAAAGCTAGAAGCTAAAACGAAAATTTTGAGGCTAAAATCAAAATAAAAAGGCTAGATCTATCCTTAAAAAGGCTAAACTGGTAACACTGATAGTAATGTGCAAATGTACTAATAAATATTCATCATATTTTCCTAGAACTATAACAATGACACCATAAAACCCTCACAGTAAAATTGACCACTTGTATTAAAGTTGTCTCTCATATCGACATAATACCCTATAAAATCCTTGTATAACTTGACTTTTAATAGAATTTTTATTGAATTCTCCCTGAAAACAAATCACAAAACAAATACAAAAGACAAAAAAAAAAGTAAAACAATAAAATCCTAAAAACACTAGGACAATAAATAGTGTTCGCACATAATTGATCATAATGCCTGCAGCTTAAATATAAAAAAATTCTCATAGCTAAAATAAGCCAAAGAAGTAATGGGACGAGTAGTTGTAGCAACTAGCCAAATGGTTAGTAGGTTAAGCAAGTAAATCCATAACAACCTTGTAATTTCTTTGCTTTTTTTTGTGGTATTATTATGATTTTTGTTGTTTTTGTTTTTTTACTGCTGTATAGTTAGTGTACTTGTACTTGTTATAAACCACTTGAACTTATCCACAAGTATTTGCCCACAAGCAATGAAATTGTTTGCGTTATTTGTAACGTGTCTCCATTTCAATGATGCTACCACTACTACTACTACTACCCTTACTACTGCCACTACCATACTCTTATATAAACATACTTTTACTAATAAAGCCAGATACTCCTACCATTTTCCTCTTCTTATGGTGGAAGTGGGTTTAATGCAAGGTTGACTGCCAGCTGGCTAGTGGCTGTGAATAACAGCGTTAGCATTGGTGCTGTTTGGTAGTCATTGCTGTCATTCTTATGTATGGTTGAATTTTTAAAATGTCAATACATTTTTGCTTGTTTTCCTTTTTTTTTTTTTGGTCTTCCATTTTCATCTCCATTCATTCACTTTAAGTGGTAAAGAAGCTTTGCAGGGTAGATTCAATGAAACGGATAAAAAGATAAAAAAAAAAAAACAATTGACATACCAGCCACTAGTGGTAAATAAGTCATATTTTCAGCAATCGCCTCTCTCATCCCCCCTTATCAGTCATGAAATTATTTCTTTTTTTTTATAGAGTGCTTATGGAGTGAAAAGAATTTTATTTTATTATAGCTATTTAATTGCACTTGTAGGTTGCCATGACGTTTTAAATGAATGAATCATTTTTAATCCATTATATATATAATTTTTGAGGGTATAATCAATTCAATGTTTTTATTTCAATTATACTGGTATTGTTTTTAGGCAATTGCTTTAAGAGTTTGTATTATGTATTTTAAAAATTAAAACTAAAATTTGGAGTAGATATATTTTTTTAGAGATTTTTTAAATATAGTAAATTGATATAAATACATAAGTTCTCTTTAAATAATAGCATTAAATTTTGCTTTAACAAGATTGCTGCATAGTAATACTTGACCGCATTTCAGGTTAAAATTTGTTAACTATATTGAGGTGAAAATCTAGTATTTTGATGAGTAAAAACCAAACAGGAATTCCACTAAAATGGCAGCTTTACAACTTCCGTTGGTGAAAAAATTTGTTTTCACAAAAAGCAACTAATGAAAAGTATACAACTTCGTTGTCTTCCAACACTCCACTCCCAAATATCTAAACTAAATATTTTTTTTTGCCAGATTGTATGAAAATTTACAAATATTCATTACAGCACAACATTAGATTTCCGTTAAAAAACAAACCCATTTAAACTACAATAGAAATTTGAAAATACTACCGGACAAAAGAATAAGGAAATTGTATATCTAAGTCACTAGTTTTGTAGTAATGCAGAAGTTAGTATATTTAAAGAAATTACAACAATGATTTCCGAATTCCTTGTAGGTAATTAAAAAGATTTTTTTTTCTGCATTATTGAGGAGTCTAATCAGCAGGATAACTAAAAATTTGCTAAAAAAAGAGTTTTATGCTAAATTTTTCTGGCTAAATTTTTAATTATATATGAATCAAGTTAAAAATAATTTTACTTCTATTAGGAATTGCATACTAAACATTTTTTCGCTTTGCACTTAAAAATATTCACAACCAATTCATTGTATCAGAAAATAACAAAATTTCTATCTGTTTATAATATGAAAATTATTATGATTTAAAAAAACGTATGTAGAAGTTAAAAGAAAATTTCACAAAATTATACTGGGTGTAAAATAGGCGATCTTATGCTCTTTAGTGTAAAAATTACAGCGCACCAAGAAATTAGTGCATATAAAAACGAAACTAATGGACTAATATTTTTGAAATGATTTAGTGATGTGGTATTTAGCCTTAACTGTACTAAGAGTATTCTTGAAGCAGGTCTACCAGATTTGGGGTTTTAACCCCAAATTTGAGGATTTTTTGATGCAGAAAAGGATGAAAATTTTGATTTGGGGCTTAGGAATTTGTTGAGGATATTAAAATTATACTGGGGAATTTTTTGGGGAAATTTTGATATAATAGTATCTTTTGATAAGTTAATAGAATTGGAAAAATTCTGCGTAATTTTAGCAATAGTTTTATTAGGTTTAATCTGGCATCGATAAATACCTCATTCATTTTATGATATCACTCACTTGCACTTTTTTAAAGGTTTGCTAACCAATAGAAGAAGCTCCCGCTTACTACAAGTTAGCAAATTTTTTAAAAAATACTTGGTGTTCTATATGAAAAGTGACCTTATTATCAAATAAAAAAGATTTAAAACGCCAATTAATGCAATTGATTTTGGATCAGAATTTGAGAATGTATTTATGTATAAATACTCATCCAAAAATTATCCCTTTTAATACAAAATACAAATATTTTTGAAAAACAAAAATTTAATTGTTTTGAATAAAAAATCGTGTTTTTTTGGGTTTTTTTTTTAAATTTGGGGTTGACCAAAAAAAGTATCTGGCAAAAAAAAGTACCTGTCTTGAAGCAATTATATGTAAAGTTCTAAAACTCAAAAAAAAAAAGCTGGTATTAAACGACATAACTATGAAGGGAGATAGATATCTTTGTATTATCCTTGTAGGACTCCCATTTGTAATCATTACATGTTCTATATTGCAAAATTACAAACAAAGCTACAAACCGCTCCGGTCGATCGTATTGTCAGCAACTACCTATGTGCGAAATTTTGTTGTAAAAGCTTCATTATTTTTTCTTAGAAGGGGAAGAAAAACGCGAAATATATAAAGAGTTCATGGTTATACGAATTTGAAGAGAAAATCTCTTCATGGAAGGAAAATTAAATTGCTCTGCCTGAAGACCTACCCACAAAGGTTTCTTATAGAAACACACGTTGATATAAATGTGTCAAAAGTGGCGATTAATTGAATTTTGAAGTTTAAATTTTTGTTATAAAGTTGGGTACCAAATAAAAATAGACAAAATTATCTATAAATATCAATTAAAATCTTTAAGCTAGGTTGTGTTGTTTTTTTTATTGAAAAAGAGTAAACAATTAAATTTTCATAAATTTTTAGTGTACTTATTTTAATTAAAATGCCTTTTAAAGTAAAAAATTAAAATATAACAATCAACTTCAGGTATTTAAGTTTATTTTCTTCAAGTATTTGTAAATTATATTTTGTCCTAATATTTTTATTTTTATTTTTTTTTTTTTTTTGAAAATTGTCCTTAAATGCACTAATTTTAAAATTTCATGGAATGCACTTTAAAATGTTTCAGGATGTTTGCTCTGAAAATTTTCTGAAAAATAGCATATATTGTCCACTTTGATATTATGAAAAAAAATCGTACACATATATAGCTCGATTTGAGAAATTATTTTATTTATTTTTTTTTCCAAAAAAAAATCCAGTAGATTTCATACAAAAAATAGCTTAAGTGCCGACATTTTCTTTGCTTTATCAAACATTAAACAGTGGGTCATAATCGAAATAAATCTATAACTTACAATTGGCTTTATGGATTTTCACATAGTCGTAGCAGAGGATAGTAACATTTTGCGTTTAGAAGCAGGATCCCAAATACGCTTCAGGAGTGGAGCTATGGGGTTCAAAATATATACATACGTACATTGCCATTCTGCCAAAAAATATTTTAGAATTCTAAAAAGGAATTTTTTTACTAACTCATAAATAGAAAAAATAGAACGTGATCATCAGAATCGGATATCACCTTTTCCTTAATTAAGCGCCATTTTTGATCCATTTAACCCAAATGTATGGACGGACGGACATTACCATTCAACCAAAAATTATCTTATTATACTAGAAATACATTTTTTTACTTATTAATAAATAGGAAAGTTAAAAGTGATCATTAAAATGTTGTTATCACCTTTTCCTGAATTATGCATAACTTTGGACCCATTTAACTCTAATGTATAGACGGACGGACATTACCATTCTGCCAAAAAAAAAAAAAAAAAATTATAAAATTCTAAAACTGAATTTTACCTAAAAATCAATAAAAAATAAAACCTGATCATTAAAATATTGATATCACCATTCCCTGAATTATTCGCCATTTTCGATCCCTTTTACCCCAATGTGAAACGTTAAAAAAATGCGGAGGCAAAAAATAGGATCAAAATATTTACATTATTATTATTATTTTGCCAAAAATATGAATGCTGAGGAAGTTCTTGTATCATACTTTTCAGGAATTCCAAATCTCTTATGTTATAAGAAATGTAGCAGATAAAGCATTTTTAAGTGCAGAGAAAAAACACTTCAATTATAAAAAATGACACTTTTAACTGAAAAACATACGTCTTCGTCTATTTGGCCATAGTGTAAAAATATTTAAAGAACACTTAAAAATAAAATAGTGTTTAAAAAGAAGACCTATTACCTCAAAAAAATAGTTTAAACACCAAAAAAAAAAAAAAAAAAAAATCTTTTACTCAAGATATTCCAGAAAATATAAAATATTAAAATAATAATAATAATTTTTCTTTTAAATAACAGCCTTTAACAATTGTATGCACTAATTTTGCACATTCCTTATAACCCAAAGTATTTAAAAATGTTTGTTACAGATGTCCGGGTAAATTTCAACTTGTTATCGCTTAACAAAAGTGATGTGACTGAAAGACGTATACAGTATCACACAAACTAAGTATATACTTCATTACTAAAGTACTTATTTTAAACAATCAAATATGTAAAAAAGTTAGATAAACTGAGATTTGAACCTAGACAAAAACTTTTTACTCACTACACCATGTATACTTTACGTTTGTATGCATAATTAGTAGGGTGATCGACTCGGTTTTCCAACCGATTTTTAAACCGGTTTTTTCAGAGAATGTGCTGTCGGTTTTTTCAAAATGTTCAATTTTCGAATGTCGAATAGACCGGTTTTTTTTAAAGACAAAAAACCGGTTTTAAAAATACCTTTTTATTTCAAAAACTATGCACTAAATATTGATATTTGATCCAAAATTAATGATTATTTTTATACCCACCATCAAAAAGATGAGGGGTATATTGATTGAAATTTTATATAAATAGTTTGAGGGTCGATATAAATTTGGAAACCAGAAATGGGCGTGGTACGCCCACTTTAACGCCCACCTCCCATATGAGGTGAAACTTCAGCGAAATTGTGTTCAAATAGTTCAAGGACCAATGTACTCAGAAACAAAAAATGGGCGTGGTCCGACCACATTACCGCCCACGTTCCGTATAACGTAAAATTTGAAAAAGTTGATGGTGGGTACATAGATTCGGCCGAGCCGAATATAACATTCGCGCTTGTTTTAATATTCATAAAGTATAATTTTTTATGTATTAAAAATATAGTTTAAGATTAAATAAATAACTAATAATTATCCTGAATGAAATTAGTTTTATCTATTGTAACACCTATAATATTTTTGCACCTAATTTAAATGTTTTATTTTTTTTTTTTTATTCAACGAAGAAATTGTTTTTCAAAGATTTAGTTTTAAAAAAGTTTCACCTGCAGAATCGTTTCAATAAAATTGATTCTGGCTTTTTCCATACTAACCCATGGTTTCTGTTTATGCTAAGTAAATGTTAATATCATTTTTGATTATTATTTTCTTACAACTTTTATACCCTACATGCCTATTATGCGTTTGTGCTGATGTTTGTAACACCCAAAAATATTGGTCTAAGACCTTCATTTGTGTCAATCGGCTTTAAGTCGATTTAACAAAGTCCGTTTGTCCGTCCATGTAAAACTTCAAAACACAGGTCGCAATTTTGGTTTCTTATAGTCCAAGGACGAAGCGTGTTGAAATTGGTTATGATCAGTCCATTATTTCCCTAGCCCCCATACAAATAACCTCCCAGAAAAGGGGTTTAACGATCATAAATCCCTTAAATGTAGCAGTCATTTTTGCATATCTAAGTTTCATATACCTTTAAATCTGTGTGCCGAATTTCATGATGATCGGCCCATAATTGACCATAGTATTGGTCTACAATTCCACAGGTCTAGAAAAAAAGACCCCTCCCCGAATTTTGATGATGTAGGGTATTGTCGGCCTTGACCAACTATATCTTTCTTTCTCATTCTTAATGGGTTAATAGTTATTTCCAAAACTAAAAAAGGATTTATTGATTTTTCTGTAAGAAATGTAGACTTTTGATAGAAATATTAACTTCTGCAAAAAAACCGGTTAACCGGTTTTTTCTGAATTTAAAAAAGTGCAACCGGTTTTTTCAAAATTCTAACTATTCGAACTATTCGAAAACCGGTTTCTCCAAAAAGTCGAATAATCGACCACCCTAATAATTAGTAATTTAAAATTTCAAATAATTTTCTAATAAAATATGGGTTTGGTTTTAAGGTTGAACCGACAACCTTAGCAGTCGCTTTAGCGAACATAGCACTACTCCAAAAAAATTAAGAAAATAAAGTAATAGTTTTTACCAAAGCTAACAATTTTTTGCCATGTGTTATCTCATCTTATTTAACCATTCTTTTTAGAAACTGGTATGGCCAGACTAATTGCAGATTTAAATGTAAATTTCACATATTTGTAATTAAGCTAGAGACTTGAAATTTCAGGTACCCTTCTACAATTTTGTTTACTAACGATCTATGAAAAAAAAAAACACAATGATAAAACTAATACAAGGACAGTTATGAGGATAAATTGGTGTACATGTCACATTCGTAACAAATATGGTCTGGCTGGACCAATTATATTTTGTATTGAAAATTATGTAGTTTGACGATGTTATCCATTGTTTTTATATTGTATATTATTTTATTAAAACCTTTTAAATTGAGTTCTCATCAGTTCATACACATTATTTTATGATTTTCCACCTATTCCTTCATATTTTGTATTATGAGAGTAATACCTATAAAACTTCAAATGTTTGAAAAGAAATATTGTATGCGTTTTAGACCCAGCACAGGGTGAATAACATTAAGCGTATCGATGGGAAAAGGTTATATTTTGCAAGGTTTATACTAGAATATAGTTATACAAATGTAATAATATAAAAAAATAAACAAAATTTCCATTGAAATATATAGAATTACAGAGCTGGTCTGGCCAGACCATATTTGTTACGAATGTGACAATTAAAACATCTATATGACGAAGTGTTAATTCAAACTAACATCATATAAAATTGATCATAAAATGATAAAATTTTGTAAAAAAAAGTTAGGTGTTACAAGTAACATTTGCTTTGTTTGTTATAATTAATAAGTATAAATTTCCTACCCTTTCCTTATTTATTTAATGACCAGTATAAATACAATACTTCTTTCAATAACTTTTGTCTTTATAAACTTTCTTTGTTTTTCTGACTTAAGGGCTTATTTATAATTTGTAAATTTTACTTGTTTTTTTATTTTTTTTATTGTTAGTTTAATTTTTGTTGTTTTGTTATTGCTATTTGTGGTAAACATTATGTACTTCTTGTTATAAAAATAAATTCAAACCAACATTTGTAAATTATTTTTTTATCCTCTCTATTCACTCAGTTAACTAGAGGGGGAGTTTAGTTCTTTTTTGTTATTCCAATATAAAGTTGATGATGAGCTGTTGGTTGGATTTAGCTGGTTTGTGAATCTAGTGGTCGTTTGTTGTAGGTTCGTTAGTCTTGTTGTTTGTTGTTATTGTGGTTGTAGTATTTAAAATAACACTTATCCAAATAGACAACAATAACAAACAACAACTAATATTTATTGTTTACCACATACAATTTACATTTTCCGGTAGTTTTTTTTTTTTTTTTTGTTCCTTAATTCTTTTTATATTTTTTTCTGGTTGGTTAAATGCCAACCATGTTGTAATTTTTATTTACGTGTAAAATTCTATATTTATTTATTTGTAATGTCTGTTGAACTTTTCGGATGTATAAAGTTGTGTGGCAGTGCCAAAAAAAAAAAAAAAAAAAAAAAATTAATGTTAAATAAACATGAATAGTTTGAGAAAAAGGATATTTGTTTTTGTTATAAATATCTTTTAATTTTTTTAAGGTTCAAAGCAATACAAAAAGTAGTAGGTTACGAAAGTATTTAATTTAATTTTGTTTTAATTTTTGGTAAAAAAAAAAAAAATAGAATTAAAGGGTATGGCAAAAACAAACATCTATTTGAAGTTAAAAATAAAAATCATATTTATTTTAGTTTTCAATTACTTTTTTAATCGCTTAAAATCAAATTTAATCAAAGAAAAACTGAAAAATCATCAAGTGTAATAAAAAAAAAAATCATTTCCCTAATTGGTGAATGTATTACTTTGTAGTCTTAAAATTAATTCCAACTAAATAGAAAAATAATGTGATACTTAGCATAATCTTTGCGGATCTTCCCATATTTTCATGTTGGTTTATTTTTAATAAGCGAAATTATTTGAAAAAGCGTAATATGCTATTTCCAGTTTTTATGACATATCTAATAAACCGATTTGTGAAAAAAATTCAATCCATCGATGCCTGTTTTATATCGGTTGCGCAAGTCGTATTTTAATAACAAAAAAGTCAAAAATATTCAACAAAACATTTTGTCCGAAATTTTGAAAATTTAATTTTTGACATTTAATTAATTGCAAGCAATTAAAAGTAGAGGTTCCTAACTTCATGATCCCATTACTCTACTTCTGAGAGGTTTTTATGTTCCGCGTTCAAAACTTTAACTCGTAAACTACTCCTTTGCATGAAAAACAAAAAACATTGCTCAATATGGTTGCCTCAACAATATTATTTTCACAGAAATAATACATTTCTCATCGCAAACACCGTTATTATTGTATATATTTTATTCTAAAAATAATTAGGTTGAAGCAATGATAGATTTAGTATAAATTTTACAATGATATTGTTGACGTAACATGTTAAGCAATATGCTTGAGTTAGAATTACGTTATAGTTGTTAAAATTCTATGTAAAAAATATATATATATATATATATATATATATATATATATATATATATATATATATATATATATATATATATATTAAATACATAAAAATATTATTGTATTTGTTATTTCGAAGGTGTGCTAAAAAATTTTAAAGGAAAGGGTTTGCAAAATCCACAATAAAAATATTTAAATATAAACGTACCTACACATAAATATTTATAAAAATAAGGTTTAATTATATTACCAGAAACTATTGGTAAGAGGATTTACTTCTATGTATTTTAAGAATATGGTTGCGCTCAACCATATTTTTATAGTAGCTTAGTTATATTATTGTTATAAACATAAAATTAAGTCCATATACTACCATATTATTAAAAATTATTGTTTATCAATAATATTATTGTAATATACATAAAATTAAGCCCATATATGATTATATGACTTCAGCGAACCAATTTTATGGTGATACATCCAAACATAATATAATTTGCAAACAACCATAAATTCCAAACATAATATGACAATGTTCGATTGTGGTTGCTACCAATCATTTCTTTTGCGTTTAGTCTAGTAGCGTAATTTTTTTTATGAATCTTACTTAAGTTTAATAAAAGTTTAACCAAAAATTGGTTAATAAATTATTTTAATTTAGAGAATAAAAAATTTAATCTATTCGTTGCATTTTAGAATGTTGAGAAATTTTATATTTAACCATTTGTCTTTTTTAATACAATTAAAAGGAGAAGATAATACTCTTATTATTACCATATAATTTATAATCTTTATTTTTGTAAAAAAAAGAGGATTTAAGTATTATATCCTGTATAAAGTTTCTAAATCTTTATTACTTCCTTAATAAACAATCTGCTAAATATTTAATAAACATTCTTTTAACTAATCAAATTGTTCAATTTATTAAGCAATATTTCACACTTAAAACATCTACCACTCGTCCTCCTCTAATAAACATTTATTAACATTTTTAAAGCTCCCTTACAAAAAAAGGAACAAAAATAATAAACATGAACATGATAAAAAAAAAAAAAAATAATAATAAATAAATAAAATACATAAAATCTAAAACACAATAAAACAATTATCAGCCATTTAAAAATTGTTAAGGGATACAATAAATTTGCATACCAATGAAAAATAAAAAACCAAAGAAGTTCCCTTTAAAATTTCTTACTTTCCTTTTTTTTATCGCAAAAGTGCTATGGGTTGTTTTTTCATTTGCTTTTTTTTATTATTTTCTTACTTGTTTTTTGTAGTTCTTAGTTGTAAAGAAATAACAAGGAAAATTTGAATTTACAAAAAGGAAAATTGGCTTTGGCTGGCAAATAACCGAAAAGAAAAAAAAAAACGCTAGCAACGACAGGGCAACAAATTTATTTGTGTCACATTCAGATACGCCAAGAAATTTTTGCAAACAATTCTTCATGAATTATTTGCTTCACTGTACAGCCCAAACACCAAAGCCCTCACACATTCTTCTTTGCTCGCTAATATTACAATTTTGTTTCTTAAAAAATTTCTTGTGTTTCATTTTTAGCAGTTAAATTGTCTGTCCCTTTTAGTTTCCACCCAGTTTTATTTTGTTCGAGTTTTTTGTTGCCTTGTTTTGTAACTGTTAAAAAATTGTTACGATTAAATAAATATTCTTGTGCCTTTTTTTTCACAGTTTCTTTTCTTTTGCATACTTTTAGGGGTGGTACTATTGTAGTATGTGTGTATGAGTTTATTTGGGTTGAGAATATTATTTCAATTGTTATACATTATTTCTCCAGTTTTGCTGTTTTTTTTTTTAAGTACTGAACATTGTTATAAATAAAAAAACTGTATGTATTTTGCAGACTTTAATAAATTATTGCTTTTGATAGTGAAAGAATGACTGGTCGAGAATATTTACGCTTAAATATTTTATAAAACAATTTTTATTTATTAAATTATTTCATATTGAATATGCAACAACGGCAGATAATATAATAAAAAATAAATGCTAAGAAACAAGAGCTTTAAAGAAAGTAATTATTTGACCCAAATTTAGTTTTAAATTCTTTTCATTACTTACCTTTAGCATTAAATCAAACTTTTTTTTGTATCAACCAAATAAGTAAATATTTTTATATGGGTTTTTGTTGTTTTTTGGTAGATATTCGAAATTGGGTCAATTAAGAAAATCAATTATTTAAAAATCTTTATGATATTATGTTAAAATGTAAATAATAACATATGTCTTAAAACATGTAAAGAGTTTTAGGAAAAAGTTAACGATTTGCAGGTGTTGTAGGAAAATATAATTCTTGCATATATTTAATTAACTACCTCAACCTCAAAGTTCTAACTAGCCTATTAATTAATTCTTTCTTAGCTTCTGATATTTGGCAAGCCTACACGCTCTTATTTTATATAGCTCTTAGTAGCTTCTCCTATTTTTGGACTAAGAATTAATTATTGTGACTTTTTCTTTTTCTAAACCCAGTTTTGCCTCTTTCACTAATTTAATGTTAAGCTTTTCGATTACCCTAAAATATAATTCCTTGATCCCAAGTTCCTTTATTGAGAAATTCTGCGAATGGACAAACTAATGGATTTCAAAAAATTTATCTGTTCTTAAATCTCACCTTTCTTTTCGAAGATATTCTGATCAAGAAAATCTTTAAAATTGACGAATTATTAAAATTATCCAATGTATAAATCACTCCAACCAATTATAAATTAAACATTTGTTGTCAAAATATATTATTCTGTTCAACGGTGCTTTGTACTAATTTAACGATTCGGCAAAAAAAAAAAAAAAAAAAGAGGAGAACTATATTGAAAATATAAAATTTTTTTATGACAAAATTGTGATAAATTCAAATTTTCAACTAAATGTTAACATTCATTCTTTTTGAGATACTTTGATGAAATTTTAAAGCTAATTTGATTAAATATAGCAGATATAATTATTTTGACCAAGTCTATTGAAATTTGTTATGAACGGTCCCTTATTTCATCTAGCCCACATACAAATGTCCTTCCGGAATAGAATTTTACACAGGAGTAACGAAATATTTATTTTTTTTTTTGTACATATGAAAAAACTGCATTAGTTGTTTTCATATGTGTGCCAAATATTTATAGAATTGCACATATAGTTTCATTGAAATATCAAAAACTATTTTGGCCGTATAAATCAAGGTTTCCTAAATAGGGGACCGTAGCAACATTCCAGGTGGTCTGCGAGAGAGACCGAAAATGTGTATGGAATTATTGTTCATGATATATTTTGTTGTATTTTTTGTCATTATATAATTATGCCAATGTTGAATTCTATAGATGCCTTCCATTTGGATGGGAAAAAATCTATTGAAAAGAAAAAGTTATAAGAATACATATGTCAGATAACTCTTAACAAAATATATGGTCTGAAATGTAATGAAACGACTGATATTTCTAACATCAGCCAACTTTTATTTAATTACAGATTTATTGCAGAAATTGAAATAAAGGAACACACAGTGGGGTCAAACGCAAATTTTTTGGCAATAAATCTGTATTTCCAAAACTACTAGTCAGATTAAATTGAAATGTATGGAAAAGTTGCTGAGGAGGACTTAAGCTTTCAGAAAAATCATATTGTAGTCTCCCTGTGATAATACAAGATAAGCTACAGGGTGTCAAAATTGACTACCTCGAGTATGTAAAAGTTTAAAAAAAAATTTAAAGATTATATTTGTGTCCTTAGCAAGATGAAGAAAAAATAAGTTTACTCACCTAAGTTATCTCTTACAGTTAAAAAGATATTTACACTTGAATTTTGAATTTTTGATTTTTTGCCTCGACATTCTTTCATTTTTCCGGAATAAGTCCTGAGGTATATGAGGTAAAAATGTTTAAAAATATTTTGTAATTTGCTATATATTTCAATATAATATGTTGAATGAATTTTGGATTATCTTAATGCGTCTAGACGTGAAAAATATTCAAAATCAGCTCTCTGAAATAGGTATGAAAAATGGCTATTTTTTACAAAAATATAGTACAATTCTTTCATCTTGCTAAGGACTTTACATAAATATAATAATCTTTATAATCGGACTCCATTTGTAGAAGTTACGATTTTTTTAAACTTTTACATACTCGAGGTAGTAAATTTTGATACCCTGTAGCTTATCTTGTATTATCACAGGGAGACTACAATATGATTTTTCTGAAAGCTTAAATTCTCCTCAGCAACTCTTCCATACATTTCAATTTAATCCGAGCAGAAGTTTTGGAGATACAGATTTATTACCAAAAAATTTGCGTTTGACCCCACTGTGGAACATTGCTATTGATGACATAGCCAATAATTTTCAAGAATAAGCTATAGAATAGGCGCCAAAGTTGATTTTAAATCTATGTTGGTTGAATATTTTTGAATGTATTAAAATGTACTACAAACTTTAGCTAAAGTTTGTGTCTACATATTTATGCCATATTCGTTTTTCTGCCCTTTAGTTCATAGAATCCAAATTAAGATAACGTTTGGATGTGGAAAATGAAGTAAGATATGCTTTGTTAGACATTTTTCCCCATGTTAAAAAATTAATAAAATAAAAACATTTTATTTTCAATTGTTCATAGTTTTTATATTTAATAAATAAATTAGGTAAAGTTACTTTATTTAAAATAAATACCATTAGAGTCTTAACTATTTTTCATTACTACTATACTATAAATCAAAATGTGACAAGAGGTCTGCGAAAAAAAAAAAAAAAAAAACAAAAACCTCTGGTGTAAATATTTCGAGCAGTGTATTTTATTAAATTGAATTCCAGTTTGTATTTTTGGTCAAAAAAATGCAATAAATTCGAGGTAATTTAAATAAGGAAGTACTAAGATTAATTCATAATATAAATTTTATTATACCCTACACCACCATAGGTGGTTGGGGTATTATGCGTTTGTGCTGATGTTTGTAACACACAGAAATAATTATCGGATCCCCACCTTAAAGTATACCGTTCGACTCAGAATCACTTTCTGAGTCGATTTAGCGATGTCCGTCCGTCCGTCTGGCTGGCTGTCTGTCCATGTAAACCTTGTGAACAAAGTACAGGTCGCAATTTTGAAGATATCTTGATGAAATTTGGCACATATAATTATTTTGGTACACGCACAAAGCCTGTTTTGGTTATGATCGGTCCATTATTTCACCTGGCCCCCATACAAATGTCCTCCCGGAATAGGGAATTAACGATCATAAATGCCTTAAATATAGCAATATTTTAATTAAACTCGGCACAAAGAAGTTTTGTATAAGTATCAATCTTTGTGCCAAATTTCATCAGGATCGGTCCATAATTGACCACAGCTCCCATATAAACCCCTCTTCCGAAAATCACTTTAACGTGCATAAATCCCATACGAATGTTAATATTCAAGTTAACATTCGACACAAATATTTGTATAATTTATTTTACATTTAGTAAAAGTGTTGGTCTACAATTGGACACAGGTCTAATGGTGTAGGGTATCATATGGTCGGTCTTGACCGACTATAGTTTCTCTCTCGTTTTTTCTATGTTCTATGTATCCTCAACGTTCAATGTTCCTTTTGTTTAGTCTTTTTATACCCTGCACCATCATAGGTGGTTGAGGTATTATGCATTTGTGCTGATGTTTATAACGCACAGAAATTAAAGTATACCGCTCGACTCAGAATAACTTTCTGAATCGATTTAACAATGTCCGTCCGTCTGGCTGTCTCTCCATGTAAACCTTGTGAACAAAGTACAGGTCGCAATTTTAAAGATGTCTTGATGAAATTTGGCAAAAATAATTATTTTGACACAAGGACGAAGTCTATTGAAATTGATTATGATCGGTCCATTATTTCACCTAGCCCCCATACAAATGTCCGCCCGGAATAGGGGTTTAACGATCATAAATGTCTTAAATATAGCAATATTTCAATGAAACTCGGTACAAAAAAGTTTTGTATGAATATAAATCTTTGTGTTTAATTTCATCAAGATCGGTCTATAATTGACCATAGCTCCCATATAAATCCCCTCTTCCGACAATCACTTTAACGTGCATAAATCCCATACGAATGTTAATATTCAAGTTAAGTTTTATATAAGTAGAAACAATATTTATGAGAATTTATGAGAATCGGTTCATAATTTACCATAGCTCTCATTTAAACCTACTTCCGGAAATCGATCTAAAGTGCATAAAATCTTATAGATGTTAGTATCAATCCATTATTATGTATTTGTATAATATATTTTAGATTTAGTAAAAGTGTTGGTCTACAATTGGCCTTAGGTTTAATTTTTAGCTCATACACAATGGTGTAGGGAATCTTATGGTCGGTCTTTTTTTTCTTTTTTTAATTAAAAAAATAAAATAAAAGTAATAAAAATATTCTTATTATTGTAATCATAAAAATCATTGTTTCACTTTTTTACTCCTTTGTTGAATTCTTAATTCAAATTAAAAAAAAAAGATATTACATATATGCCCTATACATCATTTTAAAGTATTTATAAGGATTTTCTAACAAAAATTTTCAAACATTTATTTTATATATATGAATTTATAAAAAAGGATATGAAAATTTTCGATAGGTATTTGTTATATTTATGTAAGAACTATATGTATGTGTGAGCTTTGTATGTAAAGTGTAAAAAAATGTAAAATAATAAAAAAAAAAATATAAAAAAATAAATAAAAAAGAAAAAGGAAGGATTTATTATTCATAACATTCAGTTTTTGTATGTATTATACTTTTATACGCATTCGTACTCATAAATATAATCACAATCATACTTTTTATAGAAAAAAATAAAAAAGGAGTGATTTTTTTATATTTTTTTGTAGTTTATTATTGTAAATTTTTTTTTTTTTTATGAGGCCTTTTTTAATTCACATTTTTCTGATGTGAAAAAAAAACACAATTCGCTTTTTCTTCCCCCTAAACACATGATTTATTCATAAATTTGTTTTCTCCTTTTTTTCCACTCTTGTTGTAGTTGGAATTTTTTAAACTGATTTTTCTTGTTGTTTGTTTCCTAAACAAATTGTTGCTAAAGTATGTTGTACGTCTGTGTGTGAAAATTAAAGGGTTTGGGAATATTTTTTTAGGTATCATTTTTCTAATTTACTCCCATTCTGTTGTCTTTAACATTTTAATTTAATATAAAGCACATAATTAATTTATTGTTAATTTCATTAGTCCTTTTAAAAAGATGAATTATGAGCAATAAGTATTGACTATAAGGAAATTATGAAATTTTTAAAAGAAGACTTTATGTATTTTTTTTGTCTTTTGCCAAATTGACGTGATTTTAACTTGATTGTAAATTAATATTTTTAGTATAAGTTTTCAATTTGAATCTTAAGATTTAATTAAAATGTTGAAAATAATAAAGATATTTTTTAGATAACGATTTTATACATTAGAATAATTTAAATACAACAATAAATATCTTTATCCCCTTCTGTGGGTGATGGAAATTTGTACTGTTTCAACTTTTTGTCAATCTTTATACATATTAATTGTCATAATTGAATTTTAAAGATGTCTTGATGAAATTTGGCAAAAATAATTATTTTGACACAAGGACGAAGTCTATTGAAATTGATTATGATCGGTCCATTATTTCACCTAGCCCCCATACAAATGTCCTCCCGGAATAGGGGTTTAACGATCATAAATGTCTTAAATATAGCAATATTTCAATGAAACTCGGTACAAAAAAGTTTTGTATGAATATAAAAAACTTTTTTGTACCTACACTTTATTATTTATTTGTATCCTTACTAATTGTTATTATATTCTAAGGAATTTTTTTTTTCTATATGTTTCTTTTCTTATTAACGAATTGAAATTGAGGTCATTTCTAAAAACAGAAAACTAGATGATAGAAATAAAGTAAGAAACACTTATGTTTTCTTACTTAAAATACTCATAATAATATATTTTTGTACAACATCTTATCTTTGCATACGGATTTCAGTTTTAATTTTTATCTTATTTTTAGCTTTTCACTTTATTTTTGGGTGATGCCAAAGCCAACAGCATTAGCACGTCTTACAGTCACTTGACATATGTGACACACCTTTTGACCTATATTTTTCATACAAAAAATGTCTTTCTTCTTACTTTTTTTTAAAAAAGCCTAAAAGGTATTTTTATTTATAAAAAACAGAACTGAACTTAAAAATGAAGATTCACACATATAAAGACAAGCACACAAACAGATTCACCCAAAAGCCATTTTACCATCAAGAAAGTAAAAATACAAACAAATGGAAAAAATAATAAAATAAAAAATCAAAAAATCCAAGCAAAAAATGAACAATAATTTAAAATTCTCAAGTAATTCACAAGTAAAAGTGTTAAATCACAAAATGTCAAAGCTTTTTTATTTTTTTTTCTTGCTCATTTTTTTCTTAATATTTCACTAAGTAGAAATTTCTTTAAGACAAATAACAAGTAAAAAAAATAAATATCTATTGTCTTTAAATTTTCATGTAGCAACTAAAAAATTACAAGATTTTTTGTGACTCCGAAAAGTTAAAATAAGATACTTCTTGTTGTAGATGTAATACATTACATCTACAACACAATTTAAAGTAATTTATTATGCGTAAATTTAAAGACTATTTCTTTTTTGTTTTTATTATTGTCATTGGTTGCGTTTATAAAGCCCAGGTAAAAGTTTTTGTAGTAAGAGAAGATTTATGACAATATTTTTATTTTTGTTAACATTTTATGCAATTTTTATGGAACGAATTTCATAGACCCTATATTTTGCTATAAATGTTTTATAATATAAAGTATCTTAATTATAATGTTAAAGTGGATGATTCTATTTTCTATTCGCACTAGGATCTATAAATCTTGTAAAAAAATAACACATCTACGAGTTAAAATTTAAAAATTTTAAAATTTTGGTAAAAACTTTTGTGTTTGGTGAAATTATAGATTTTTTAGTGAACTTTTAGGTTTTTATTAAAATTTCAAATTAGCTTGTAAGATTTTGATAAAAAAAGACAAATTTCTGTTGAAAGAAGATGTAAAAATATTTCAATTCGTAAAAGAAAAAAATTTGGCATTCCATGAAAAATGTCAGGGGTACTCTATATGGACCCTCCTCCAAACCTAAAATTGTACACTCCTGCTACGTTTATGTGAAATTTTATGTGAATTCTACTAGCCAATTAGAAATTACGCATTTATTTCGAATTTTCGAAAAAAAATCGGTTCTGTCCAACTATGAGGACTAATAAATGAAACCAGAAAAGGAAATACAATCAGTCGGGAATCTTTCTATGATTTTGAAAGTTACTACCGCCTAATAGCAATTGTTTGAGTTCAAATAAAATGTAACATATTATTACTGCCGTTAATTTTAAAGATTTTTCTTGATCATAATATCTTTAAAAAATATGTCAGATTTCAGAACAGATCAAAATTTTCGTTGTTTGTTTCGCTTGCAGAGAGAAATCAAGTAAATTTTCTTTTTAGTTTGTTGAATTTAGTTTTGATCAACTAATTTATCAAATTATTTTATCAAAAGAAGCTAAGAAATCTGATGAAATAATAAAAAATAATATTTTTTCAGAGGTTTCTATTAGAATACAAATGATACGTTTTTGATGACTTTTCTCGACTTCTTAGATATAATTTTTAATAATGAAGATAGATTGTTGGCCATAAGTAATTTTTAAGAATTAGAAAACAACGAATATGGCAAATTATTAGGAACATTTAAAGCTATGTTTCCCAAAATTTGTTTTGTATTCCATCTACACCATTTCCTTCTGCATGGAACCAAAGCTAAAAAAGTTGTTAGAAATTAATTTTATTGAAGGGCTATTTTTTTGGTTTTTGTTACATATTTTTATGACAAAAGTTGAAATTTTTTTCGCATCAATTAACATCTGAATCGGCAATTATAACAAAAATAACGCGAATTTAAATTATTTACATATAAAATACTTTTTTTTTTTTTTAATTTTAGTTAAATAAGTTAAAATTTTTTTGATATTAATCTCCTTTCAAAGTAATCCTCACGAATTTTCAGTCCGATAAAAGCAATTTTTTTCTATTTTTATATTTAATAGAATGTTAGTTTTTAAAAAAAAAGTTGCTCAAACTTGCTCCAAATGATAAATGGCCAAATCACAACTATTTTTAATAGGGTTCCTAGATTTCAAAAGAACATACATTTAAGAAGACATTTAAATATTTTTTCAAATAAATGTTTATCAGGAAAATCTGTCCATAATTAGGCATAGCTCGCATATAAAGTCTACTTTCGAAAATCACTTTAACTTCCAAAATCGCACATTAATATAAAATATATATCGACCATTCCAGGAAAGAACGCCCGAAAATGTATATTTTTTTACTTGATGGCTTTCAATTTCGATAAAAATTTGTATACATAAACTCCATTAAGCCCTTTTATCAATTTCAGTTTTCAGTTTCGTGAAATTGCAAAAACTCGCGCTTTTATTTCGCTTTTTTACATTCTCAAAAACCAAAAAAAAAAAAAATTCAAAAGTATGTAATTTTGAATAGCAATATCTCTGAGAAGGCTTTGTGAATTTTAATGATTTAAACTGCATTTGAATTTCACATATGGCGGCTTTACGACGAACATTTTAAAAATAAGAAAGAGTTTTTAAAAATGCATTTTAATGCAATTGCATTTTTCAAATGCATTTTTCTTTAAATATGCTATTAAAATTTTTTAATTTTTTAACATAAATTAAAAGTTTGGAATCTTTACATTAAAATAAAAGTGTCAAATTTTTGGGACGCGAAAATCTTATATGCATAATAAAATTTTTATGAAAACATGTTTCAAATTTTTCATATAAATTTAAAATTTTTTCTTGTTTTTGAAATTTTCTTTAAATTTTTTATAAAAGTTAACAAAATATAAAAAGTATGCAATTTTAAATATTCATATCTCTTGAAGTTATTGATGGATTTCTGTAATTTAAAAAGTATTTAAAAGGCCATTGTATATTTTTTGTGCAAAACCAAAACCACCTCTTCGATCCATAATATTTTAAAAATATAAATGCAGTTTTTTAATGCATTTTTGTTAGTTGCGAATATGTTAAATTTTAATTTTTCAAAAGTGTATTTAAAAATGCTTTGTTTATTATAACTTAATAAATAGTCTGATACATAAAGTTTTACTATTTTTAACGATTTTTTAAAAAATAATACAATACATTTATTTTTAACAAAAAACGTAAAGATACTTATAATACCAGAAAAATATAATTTTTATATGAAAAAATTTTAACTAGTTGAAGAGAAGGAGAAATTATGCACAGCAAATGTGTGCGTCCCAAAAATTTTAGATTTTTATTTTAATGTAAAGATTCCATGCTTTCCAAATACGAAAAAAAAAATCAAAAAAATTTATTAGCATATTTAAAAAATGCAATTGCATTAAAATGCATTTTTAAAAATAATTACAATTTAAACGCCGTTTAAATAATAAACTTCTGTAAAGCGTTCCCAGAAATATTTGTATTTAAAGTTGTACACTTTCGAGATTTTTTAGATTTTTTTGAAAGTGAAAAAGCGAAATAAAATCGCGAATTTTCTGAATTTAGCGAATCTGAAAACGGAAATATTTATAGACACTCATAGACCTTATACGTATAAAATTTTATAAAAATCGTTTTTTCATGGAATGGACGATATATAATATAAAATAATATATAATATAAAATAAAAAAAAATAAGAAATAAACATAACTTAAAGAAACATGTTGAGTCCGCCATTTTGTTTTTATAAAATCTGATTTCAGTTTCAAATTAAGTAACTCTAAATCTGTCTATACACAAAAATTTTAGCTGGATCAGAAAATTGTTTCGAAATTTTGACAGCCATTTTGAATTTTTTATTTTTTAGTTTATTTATGAAATCAGTGAGCCCAATAACTTTGAGATGTGAATTTTTGGCCATATCCGATATGGCAACGATAAAGAGTTTTGGCAAAAAATCGGTCTCTCTGGCCCTCTGTGCATTCGTGAGTTGGACCGTTTTTAAAATTTTTTGGTATTTTGGGGGTATTTTTGGAGGTAACAAATTCACTTTTTTGAATGAGTCACCTTAATAATTATATTATATTGATTTATTGTTATTTTTAGCCCATTCCCTTTATTTTTTATTTAATAAAATGTGTATGTATTACATTGTATTTAAAAGGACACTTTAAGTATGTTGCATATTGAAATTATGTGTTTTATGTCTCTTACCAAAATCAGATTGTGTTAAAAAACCATTATTTAATAGAAATCGTCTTACCTGAAAAGAGATTAAAAGAAAAGAATTAAAATCTATAACAAAACTAATACATAAGCATAATTTTCTTAAAGCAATGTTTTTTAATACTTGGTTTTTAATTTGTTCAGTTCCAAATTTGTTTAAGATATCTTATACAACTATTTTATGTATTTCCAAAGTCTTCTGTATAAAAACAACGTTACGACATTTCATATTCCATCACGAGGCATCGATGATGAAGTGAGGCCCTTATTTTAGAAGGAGTCTAAATTCTCGTTTTAATCCCTTTGAAATATGCTAAAAACCTAAAACCTAAGAAATACAGAGTTCAGTTCACACATTCTGCACTAAGTAAATACTGCACACGAAAAAAATTTTACAGACAAATCTGTTTATAAAAACTAAACCAAAGAGCTAATTTTTTTAAAACTATATTTTTATTAATGAGCATTACTTTAATGTTCTAAATTTAAAAGAATAACAGCCGTATTAAAAAAATAAATAATAATAATGTAGGCTTGATAACGAGTTACTAACTTTTTCTTATGGAAATTTGCATATAAAAAAGTTAGTAACTCGTTATCAAACCTACATTATTTTTTTTGAATACGGCTGTAAATGATTTGTTAATGGTTTTTAATAAAATGTCTGATATTTTCCGGAATTCTTTACATTAGAGTTTTTATTTAAGTACGCACAGAAAAAATATTTGTTGGAAAACGGTTACATCAATATAAATTTTGTAAAACTAATCAAAATTTATTAACAATAATTAAGATATTATAAATATTGCAATTCATTAACGTTTGTGACAATTTAGTAGTAATTAGGATAGAGTTGAGATTACTACAAAAGTAAATTTAGTCGGATAAATCAATATGAGTTTTATTAATTTAAGCAATTTGATTACCACGACCGAATTTAAGTAATACGAATTGGTAACTGCAAACATTTATTTTATAATTTAAAATGACTTTTCGGTTAAGAAATATAAAAAACTAAATTCGGTGTTTCCAATTGAAATTTGTTTATAATTTTTTTGACATTTTAAAAAAAACTTATTAATTGAGAAATTTTTTATCAAATAAATATGTATCTTAAACATTTTATTTCATGAAAATTTAAAAAAAGTTATTTAAATATAATTAGTTTTATTTTATAGAAAAGCTAAAATCTCATAAATTAATCACCTTAGATAAGAAGACATTACATCAAACCTCATCCAAATCACGTATTACAAATTTCGGAATTTCTTTACTAGTGCTTTACGAGTCAACTAAATTAACGTAATAAAAGTAATGGTAAGTGCATAAAAATTATTAATAATATTCGTTCACATGAGCGCTTTGGAAATAAAACTAAGATACCTCTCACTGAATTTATTAACAACATTCCTTTGATATAATTTAATGATTTTTCTATTTAGCTGGTTTCCAGCAGTCAATCTATTGATAATATAACTTTACATCGTGTCAACCTACAATTTGCGGTGTACAAGTTCTATTGTATATGTAGTCTATATTGAACTTTTTACATGCAATTTATTTAATTTTGTTTTACTATTAAAAAAATTATGAAAAAAAAAGTTGTTTATCATTCACAATAGCATTGTAGAAATTTTGGTCCCTAGTACAGAAATGTTTATGAAAACGGTTATGAATACCAAATACATACGCTAGTAGCAACCAAATTATGGATTGGTTCTTGCAATTGATTGGCAAAAAATTCAGTTGCCACAACGAATCTGTTTTCTCTGCGTATATTTCTGTGTTAATGGATCCATTTGTTATAAATTAAGTGTTTCTTTAGGAAATCGTAAAGATGGCTTGACAAACAAAAACTTACGTCCATTATGCAGCAATTATAATACTGAAAAAAAAAAAAAAAAATTCATCTGAATTATTTTTGCCCTCTCTTTTTCCTCCAAATTCTTTCTTGCGTTTTCATCAGGGAAGATATCTTGTTAAATTGTAATGACAAAAGATTCAGAGAAATTATCTTTTTGGGACACTTTTCTTCCAGAGATGCAGGAATTTTCCCAAAAAAATTGTTTTTGTTTTGTCTGTCCGAAAATTTAATTTTTCGTCCAGCATCAGGTTTACTTTTAGTGATCATGCACCAGTTATATATTTTTATGACCCGAGAAACTGTATTTCGCGATACATCTGCCTTCCTAGCAATTGTTTTTTATAACCGACTTGGGTTTTCATTACAATGAATTTTAGCACACGCCTACTGAGCATAATGACATATGTAGACAAATTAACGGAATTTTATCTGTACTTGAAGATGCTAATTTTTACCCCGAGCCTTCCCTGCTTTTAACGGACAGATAGACAGAAGAACGGAAGGATGAAGCTAGATCGACTTAGAGTTTTACGAAGGCAGAGAACATTTAAATTTTATGGGATCTTAAATTAATATTTTGACATTTTATACACGAAACTATATGACGAAACAAAAACAATTGTATTTTTTAACAAAAACTGTTTTTGCACCTAAGAATTATTAAAAAATGTGCATAAAAAAGTCTATTATAAACTAATTATCCATCATTGCGTATACTTAATATTATTTAATTAATGTAAATCAGATGTTTAGACTAAAAGCAATTCAACAATTATAAATAGCTCCTTATAAGTCTACCTTTATTTATCTTATTGTTCTATATTTTATTTCAACGCCTCTGCTTTTGTTTTCTTAGCTGTCCTTAATCGTTAGACTTTGAATAATGTTAAGTTATAAATTTTATGTTGTTACCACTAGAATATCAAGTGAAAATTTCTATACAACTTGAGTTGATTTTTGGAAGGCAAGTATTTTTGTAGTACTTGAAATTTATGACTCTAATCAATACAGATTGCTAGAATATAATGAAAATGATGTTTAAATGGAGATTGATATTAAATATGTATTTTATTATTTTTAACATAACGAGAAAAATTTAGTAAGTATTTTTATGGAATTCAGATATTTTTAAAATATATTAAACAATATTATAATTGAATACATTTTATACTGTTAAAATTTTAATAACTATAGTTATTAAGTATTAATATAATTCAAAGTACTTGTAATTATTACTTTACAATAAAAAAATAAATAAATAAATAAAAAATCTATCCACTTACAATGTTAAGTTATAAATATTGCCATTTAATAACTTTCAATCACTTTTCTATTTGTAGTAACAACTATTTAGTAGCATTATTAATTTAAAGTTCAAAAATATTCCAAATTTATATTATTTATAAAGAAATTAAATTTTTTTTAAACTTGTTAAATTAAAATTCTCTTTACGATTTCAATAAAAAATTTCTTTTTCTAAATTAAAAGAAAATCTGATTTAACATAAAAGCAGCTCTTATGCGTTCATCTTTTAGTACTTTCTTGTAAATCTAAACATTTAACACTTTTAGCTAAATAATTTCTTGTCTTTTTTTTTTATATATTTTATTTTAAGCAAAACTTCTCTATACACATACACTAAAAAAATTTTTACATTTACTGTTTGTAGTTTATTTAAAAAGGTTTCCTTGAAGTAAAAAAATAATAAGGGTTTTCATCTAAACGAATAAATTTACTCAATCCGTAAATTTATACATTTTACTCACGTGTTGCATGAATTCCACTTAGAAATAGTTGTGTATCCATTAATATTTATTGCTGAAATTCTGAGAATAGAATATGTTTTAAATTTTTTTGATTTTTGAATTTTAAACACAAAAGAAAAACAAAATAATATTTTTGGTTTATTTCAAATTTGGTTTTCCAAAAGTAAAAGTATACGAACTCGTTTACGCATTGAAATTGAAGCGTAAATATTTATAAATTGTGTAAATAATTTTTCAAACAAACTTTGACAATTTTTTTACGAGCTTGTATTTTTATACAGATTACGAGCTTTGCGAGGCATTTATTTGATTTCATGAAAACCCCTAATGAATATTGAGTTATTTCTCAAAATAAACATTTTTTTTTTTTTTAACTTTTTTTACAAGTTGTTAAAAAATTAACTAAAATTATTTTTAGTTACAGTTGATATTTTCAGTAATTTAAAATTTTTTTTGTTAAAATTTAAATATTTTATATTAACAAAGCTTTTATTGTCAAAAAAATTAAAATCAAAAATAAATTTAAAAAATTAAAATAATACAATGGATTACAATTGGGGTATTCACATGGTGTGCTATCAAGTCTTATTGTCATAAAATACTAAAGTCTTGTGATAGTTTTAAAAAATTGTAGTTGTGCTTCAAAGAAAAATGTCCTAAAATAATAAGACCTTTTATGATGTGTTTTTTGTTTTGTCATAACTAAACGGTGTAAATCTAAGTCGAAAGGGAAAAACTCTTCGTCGAGCCGGTGGTAATATTTAGAAGTTACCGCCATTGAATATTCGCAATATATACGTAAACATGCTATAAATTTGTTCATAGTTCTATAACTTCAAGATTAATTACATTTTATTAATTTATTTATAAAAGTTATTAACTTTTATAAAAATAAATAAAAAAAAAAAAAAAAATTGAGACATTTAAAAAATAAAAGGAAGAAAATTTTGTTTGTATACTTTAGCTGACTAGCAGCCACCGAACGTATTTAAAATAACCGCCGTCAGAAAATATTGCCGGCTTAGTCATCGACAACAGCTGTTTATGTTTATGTTTTTAAACAATTTCTTTTGTGCCAAAAAATATTTTATAATTTTTATAAAATTGGATTTTTTAGAAGATTCAGATAATTTTAATTTTATCTTATTTACATGAATCAGCCATAACAATATCCAATATGTATTTTTCGCACAAACCGGTTATTATTTCAGATTTTTGACTTGTTTTTGGCATTTTCATTAAAAATATTTGTAATTTTTTAAAATTGTATTTTTCATTTATCAGCTGACTCAAATTTGAAATAGTATACGAACTTATGAGGCTTGCTTACAGCAGTCATATTCTTTCGTGTTATTATTTTATAATATATGACTTTATAACGACCGTGTGAATACCCCAAATAAATAAATAAAAATAAATATTTATAACATAACATGGTACGTAATTATTGTAAATTGTATTAAGCAAGTGTAATAATATAGTATTTTGCTTTTCAGTTAAGCGGTAATTCGTGATCAGCAATGTTTCAGTGGAATGAATGGCATAAAACCCCTATTCTAAACATTTTCTAAATTTAAGATTTTCATATTTCTACAGATAATAGAACTCCAGACATAAAACATTGAAATTACGCAGAAAACATCGGCAGGATAACATTCAACCTACACCTATATTACGAGAAAAACCACGACTGTTTCTTGAAAGAACAAAATTTCACAATTTTACTCCAAGAATAAGAGTAAAAATATAATCATAATCAAGTATAATCAATTTTTAACATTACTAATATTTATGTATTTACTTTGTAATATATTTCGCGATATTATTTAAAACAAACAGAAATAAAGAACAAACAAAAAAAATGCATATTTTTATTTTTCTTACAAATGATAAATCAGTAGTTTTTACTACTTCGGTAGATAATTTTTTGTAGTTTAAAATAAATGGTTAAAAATCAACATTCAAAAATAAAGGAAATTTTCATTTCATTCAAATGAAATGTTAGCAGTCCTTTTTTTTTTAAATGAATTTATAATTATTTTGACTGATTTTTCTGTTATATTTACTTACACAATTTTTTGAGTGTACATTTGCTTTGTTAAAAGGTATTGTATTGTAAAATAAAATCTAACAAAATTCTAAATTTATATTTTCGTTTTTTTTTTTTTGTCCATTTTGCTCATGTTAGAGTTGAAAGAGTTTTGCTCCTATATGTATATTTTATGTATTTTTTTTTTTTTTGTAGAATTTTAGGAACTCGTACTTTTAAGTTTGTTGCCGTTTTTATTTTTATTTTTCTTTATTCACTTTGGAAACGAAATAATCACCAAAGCAACAGTAAATAATCCAAGTGTAAAGAAGTTTTATTTTGCAACAGGAAATGCAAAAATTTGTGTATTTCTTAAAAAAAAAATAAAATGGCAACAACAGTAACAAGGAGTACAACTACAGAAATAAAAACTACTAACGTAATAAATGTATAATGGGAAGCAAAAATATTGCAACTAGACCAATGTTAGTAGATTTTTTATTTGAAAAATGAAATAAAATAATCATACTATTTCGATGTTTTTTAAAAAATATATAGAAGTTAGTACTTATTTACTACAACTGGTATAATATGGTAGGATGCACTTCAAATATTATATAGGAGTAAATATTAGCCTATATGGTTTAGAAAGAAGTATCTAGATATTATCTTTTCTGAATTAAAGTCGCTATTGTTATTTTTTTACATATACATATGTCTTGTAACTGCGATTTGAATTTTGAAACCTTATTTGTGAAATGTAGTAAAAAGGTAAATTATTAAGGAATATCATTTGATAGATGACTATAGGATTGGTGCAGTAAAATACTGAGTCCCTTCTTGTTCTTAATAAAACTTTGTTTATTCTGTATATGTATATAGTGCATATTTCCTTATTTCTTTAAAGTATCTTAATGCGTTAAATTTCTTGAAACTACTATTATTTTTCTTTGGTGTATTTTATGCGTTTAAAAACGGCAAACAGGTGATTCTTGCTAATCACAATTTGTAAAAGATTTTAAAATCTAAATAAAAAACTGTTTTCTTTATTTTTATTTTCTTTATCTTTTTTCTTTTCTTCCTGAGAGTCCATAAAGTTTGAAAGAAAAGAGTATTTTATCTAAAGGAAAATAACATTTTGCTACATTTACTTTGAGTTTGTTTTTTTGCTGCAGATATTATTGTCCTCTTGATAGAATTATTTTTATTTGACGTACATAGTATATATTTCTAAGAACTATATACTATGTATATAGTTTGATGTTTTAAATAACATAAACATTTTGATCTGATTTTGTTTAAAATATTTTAACACGGAGGGAAAAAATTCGATTAAAAATTCACGTGGTTGATAAATTACGGCATCTGCATTTTAATACCATCCTTTAACAAATTTAATATAAAACAAATTAATAATTTCAAAATGGTTTCAACTTGATGCCAATAAGGTATAGATTTTCGTTAAGATTCGTGCACGCAGTGTTGAATTTGAATACATACGGGGAAGATTCATACTGACACTGAATCGTATCGTTTTCAACACCTATGTGATCGTTTTTTCTTTGGGTGAAGAAAAGCTTTACTCAAAATTTTGTTCAAAATTCACAAGTTACAAATGCTAATTGCGCTGTCTTGGTGGTCAATGTACGCGGTAAGCGTCGACGGGCGGTAGCGTTATTCCCAGCTCAATCAAAATCAATCATTTGTTCACATAAAATTACAAAGGAAAATTTGAGAACGTTGCCATCAATTTGATCTGGCAATACTAACGTTGCCAAGCGGCAAATTTTAATTTTATTATTTTTTTATATGACCGCGTGAGATCAGCTGATTGGCATCCGTCGCCGCTTAACGCGTTTTTTATCTTTCCACTATTTTGTTTGTGAACCTTCAGAATGAGACATGTATTTTCATATTGTCTCTTCTACTTGGGTATCGTTTAAACCTAAACAAATTAGGAATACAAAAGTTGCATTAATACCTCTGACCTGAATAGATGCAACTTTTGGATTCCTAATTTGTTTAGGTTTAAACGATACCCATTGCAAATCTCTACAAAAAATATCTCTTTTAGTTTAAGAGATATTCGGGTCAAAATAAATTTTTAGCCTCGTTTTTTAGTTTTTTTTTTTTTTTAACTTGGCGGGTTTAATATTACCCCTAGAATTTTTCTAAAATATTTCTAAATAATATAGAAGCAAGAACCATATAAACATATGAATCCGTTAAAAAGTTATATTAATCTAAAGTTTAAACTTTAAAAAAATTTAAAATTTATTTATTTTTTTTTTCAAAAAGGTGGCAATATTCACTGATAAAATTTGTTTTTTTTTTTTGTTCTGGGCTTTCTCATTTGTTTAATGCAACGGTTCTCAAATGGGGGTCCGCGACCCTCAAGGGGTCCGTAAGGACATTCGTGGGGGGTCGCGAAGAGTTCCTGAAACATATTCTTAAACACACAATTTTTTAATATAAATATTATTTAGAAGTTCAAATAAAATAATTCCAATAAAAGCATGAAACTATTTTGAAATGAAAATACATCTTTTTATATCCAAATTAAAGACAAACGTAAAGTTTTTTTTCTAAAATGAGTTCTTTTTAGAAACTTCTGATGAAGGAACCTTTAATTGAAAATATTATGCTTGATAAAGACAACAATGATCAAACGAAGAGTGTCTCGAGGAAAAAAATTTTCGAGATTTCGATATAGGAAGACCTCTTAAACGATGCGTAAAAATTTGCTTGTGTCATGGGTCCCATACATTTTGGTCAAAAAAAAAGTTTAGATTTTTTATCGAAATAGGTATCAAAAAATTCGTAATTTTTTCCGTGGGATTTTGTTTCGCTAGAAGACTTTTTAAGACATTTGATGACAAATTTTTTGGAAAAATTTAGAAAATCATATATTAGCCATAAAAGAAACAAAGTTATAAAATTCTTATCCATTTTTTAAGATACCTTTTATGGACGAAAATTTTTGCGAAAATTTTTTAAAATATTTTTTTATAATTGGCTAAAAATTACGAAATGTTTGATACCCATTTCAAGACACACTTCAATACTATTATTTGGACGAAATGTTCTAGACCCGTGACTTTCAATCGATGGTAGAAAACTGAAGATCAATTTTAAAAATTTGTTGAATATTTTTCTCATATTAAGCTAATTTTTACGCATCGTTTGAGGGGTCTATCTACAAAATTTTTATCTACGGCACCCTATTGTTCAATGACATAGTATAAAGAAAACTTTACGATATGGCAGGGAAAACAATTAATTAAAAAGATAAATATGTAGTTCACTTAAATTTGATGAAACTATAGTTTTTTCACATGAAATTCTACTTTTATTTTATAAAAATATAAATAAAAATATATTATGCCAAGAACTTTTTATAAATTCGTTTTCAGTACACAAAACTTTTATTTCATCGATAAGTTTACGGCTATATAAAGAAAATTTGCTTAAGCAACTTTATAATTTAAAAACAGAAAGTCCTTTCAAATTTTATCCACTTATTGGCTCCGAAGCCCTAAAAATATTAAAAAAATTTTTTTTCAACATACATTTTTATGTAAAAATATATTTTTTCACTCTTTTTTGTGGACGCAGAGAATATTCGATATATTATACGAAAAAGTCTCTTAACATTCAAGCAAAACAATGTCGAAATTATTAATATTATTTTTTAAAATTACTTTACCTTTACATTTTTTCTGATTTTTAAATTAGTAAAAGTTGTGGTGGGTCGCGTTTCCATTGCAATGTTAAAAGGGGGTCGCGAAGCGAGGTCTTGTGAGAACCCCTGGTTTAATGTTTTCAAAGTAAATCTTAATGTAAATGCGTGTAAAGTAAATCCGGAGGAGTTTGGGGCAAAGGTCTGCCCACAAGCCCTATCCAAATTTTGTCAATTTTCGAAATTTTGTTTTTCTTTTTTTGTTATGTTCGCAAAGCTGTGATCGACATCACATTTTAATTTTTTAGCTCTATATGTAATGTATACACTCAAAACGTATTTTCTGACGGAGGCCCCTTATAACGACAGGGTGACCATTTCAATGAAAAAAGTAATTTTTTTAACACGTTTTATACGGATTGGGATTTTAGGTATTTTCATGTAAAAAGTGGATTTTTTTTTAATCTCTGATTTTAGGACAAGTTTATACATATTATATTAAAATTTCAGTAAAATATCGCTATTCGTTTAAATTTTTTTAATGTTAATTTTATTTAAAAAAAAAATAAAATTTTAAGTCCTTCAAGAAATTCTGCAATCAAATTACATTCCATTAGCTTTTTTTTCATAAATTATTAATCTCTATATTCTACGTTTTCTTAGATACTAAATACTTGTACGAAAAGTTTACAGTGTTGCTTAAAACTTAATATAAACTTGGCCTCCTCTAGCCAAATTAAGAAATTTTATTGAGATACCTCTAAAGGTACTTTAGTTACTGAATTATTTCCAAAAACCACTGTGTGTCGTTAACCAACATATGGTTCGAAGGAACATAATATAGTTTATATAAAATATTTTATTACGATAAAAATAAATTAAATGAGAATTCAGAAATTAAAGATTTTTATTAGTTTTACAACTTCAAAAAAATCATATATTCTACAATTCTTATCCGATTTTATCAAGTGAAAGCTATTTTACTCATAATAAAATAGAGTATTTGGAAAAAATATGAAAACAAATGTTTTATAATAAAATGTGTCTCAAAAATAGCAGAAAATTTTAAAAAGAATAGGAATACAAAATTGATTTTGAGTCCTTAATATCTTACACAGTTTTGCTATGAATAAAAATGTGTATATACTTTTTAAAAAGGGTAAAATTTTTTCGTTCTAATACAGTTAAAAAAACTTGTATTTGAGATAAAAATGGTGCAATAATCTACTACAGTTTTTTGTATTGTAAGTGTATTACTTTATTTCATTTTATAGCACTGTGCAATTATACACCAGTATAAAACGTATTTTCATTCATGTTTTCTTTTTATTGATTATAATCACAAAGGTTTCAAATGAGAGATTCCCAGGAAAAATTGTATTGGTTCTACAACTAGTTCCAGAACACATGAAAATAGCCTACACTTGTTTTACTTTGGCGTTACTACAAATGATTTTTGTTTGAAATTGTCACCTCCAGAACTAGTTCTGTGGAAGTGTTAGCTAACCATTACCCATTCTATGGAACGGTTCTAGAACTAGTTCTTTAATCAATGATTTTTTTTTTTTTTTGAAATTGTCTCATTCGGAACTAATTCCATAGAAGTGTTAGGGAACGGTTTCAGAATCTGTTTTTTTTTTTATATTTTTTTATTTTAATGGGCTATTCTCTAAAGGCCACTTTTGAAATCAATTTAATTTTTTAAATACTCTTAAAATAAAATACTTAAATACTCTTAATTTTTGAAATTTTTTGTAAACAGTTCTAGAAAGTCATACGAGAACCAGTAATTTGCTCTCAGACCCAGCAAAAACTTCGCCTACTAAATAACGTGATCTGTAAGCGAAATCAGTATAAAAAACAGCTTCTACTTTTAGTGCTATAACTGAATTTTGTTCACGATGTCCCAAATTTCATATGTTTTTATTTGGGTTCCAAAAGAGTTGTTTTGAATGCTGATTTTACTGGATGTGTTTGTCAGTCTGCCGTCTTACTCGCTACACCACAATCGATTTATACTTTTATGTGCTAAAAAGTTGTTTTTTATATAGGAAAATAAATAAACAAAATTTATAAAAAAAAACATTTGCTTTAAGTGGGAGTTGAACTCTATTTGTATTTAAATACATGTTAAAATCAAATTACTTTCATATTTACTAAATACTAGTTATTGGAGTACTATTTGGTAATGCTGCGAGTGGCGAATAAGGCTACATTGTAATGCATACAGGAAGCTATTGCTTTTAAAAATAGAAGCTAAGTTTTTGCTGGGAGAAGTCATGTAGAAGTCACACAGAATTAGTTCTTAAGCTCTAGTTTTCTAAAACATTCCTTTAACCAATTTAGAATCAGAATAAGGTTCTACTCCATTAGTGTCAGAATTGGTTGTGACACCACTAGTTCTGAGGATGTTATTAAAGAACCTGAAGTGGTTCTTATTACACCAGTTCTAGAACTAATGATTTAAGAACATGTTCTAAAATTGTTCCTGGGTTTATATATTTTGTTATTGGTTTTATTTTATTTCATTTTATTTTATTTATGTATGTATATTTGTTAAATTAATCGATCAAAGTCCCCACAGATTCTGTGGTGGATATCAAACCCACAATCCCCAGACTGATACTAAATAAATCACTAAATTTTACCTGTAGAATATAACTTCAATAATCCCGTTGAATTTCTACTTAATTTGCTAAAATTGTGTTTAAATTTTATTTGCCATTTCTATACAAATTTCGAATGCAGTTTATCTAAATAACCAGAAACTAACTTAATAAATAATTTATTTATTTATTTATCCTGTCGTTTTCTTTTCCTTGGATTTTCGTATTTGTGGACAAAAAAAAAAAAAAAAACTAAAACTTGTCCTTTTTGTTTGCATTTGGACAAAAGTATTTTTGTGTATTATTGTTGAAATTTCTTAAAACCATTTCCTTAGATTTTATTTTAAAGTTTGTTTAGTTATTTCTTAAAAATTTCCTCAACAAATCCCTGTAATACTTACTTAAAGTAGAAGCAATAAAAAAAAAAAAAAAAAACAAAATTAAATAAAATGAACGGAAATTCTTCCGAAAAGTCAAAGTAGTTTTTGATTATAATATTTAAGGATTTCCTTAAGAAATTTTAGCACATTTTAAGATTATCTAGAATATTAAATTTAAAAAGAAATTTTAACTAAGTTTAAAAAACTTTCATTTGAAAAAGATTTAAAATAATATGTATCTTTTTTTAATTTTTATATTTTTTGCCAAAATTTAATTTAATTTAACATATATTTTCAGAAATTATTTGGAAATCAAAGTTTATTTTAAATATGCTATAATTAATTTTATAACTTACTAGTTTATATTTGCTTTTACTTTAAATTATTTTTGCCAAGTTTGATGACATGTTTGCAAAAATCAATTATTACAAATTGACTTTATATTGGCTATAAGTGAAAAATGATAGAAAACTGAAGAAATATGAAATTGTAACTTATTAATTTTAACTTCATAAAAACTTTTATTGAATTAAAGAACAAAGTTTTAATTTATTACATGGCATTTTCAAATGACACTAGTAACTTATTTTTGACAGTAAATTTAAATTATTTTAGAATTTGAATTTTATTTAATGAACTTTTAAGAAAATAGAAATTGGATGAAATTTATGAAATAATAATTTTGTCAGATTTTTAATTTATTCATAATTTATTATACCCTTCACCAAAGGTGTAAAGGGTATATATAATTTTGTCATTCCGTTTGTAATTCTCACAATTTTCGTCGGAGAGCAAAAAAGTTTACATTTTCGGGATCCTTGTAAGAAATGATAACGATAGGACCATGTCCGTCCGTCCGTCAGTGTGTCGGTTGAAATGGCGTTTATGAAGCCCACCGATAACTGACATATATAATATATATATCAAACGATCGGAAATGCTTTTGAGAATTTTGCTATTGGAATTCTGCAAGATCGGTTCATATAATGCGGAGATATGTTAAAAAAACCGGTTTTTAGAACCGGTTTTCCAGTTTTTGAAGCCTCTGTATATACCAGGGACTTCGAATTTTTAAAGGGGGCTCGGAAATTATTTTCTGAATTTTTGTTCTGAAAAAATGAAATAAATCGGTTCAGTAATAACTGAGATATCGGGGAAAACGAATTTTTTATTTTTGAAGCCCTTGTTCAAGCTACAGATTTTTATTTTTATAAAGATCAGTCATAAATGTTTTTATAAAATTTCGTTTTTTTAATAAACCAAATTCGTTCATAATCAACAGAGTTATGGCCCAAAAACAAATCTGTTAAGAATATAAATACACACACAAACATGTATATTAAGCATTGTAATGACTATTAGTGACGTTTTTTGTTTTTTGTATAGACAAGTAGTTTAGTTAGAAACAGCAGTCATATAATGAATAACAGTGTTGTTGTTGTTCTTTGTATATGCAGTCTGTACAAAAATAAATAGATATGGAATTGTTGTTGTTTATTTTTTAAAACTAAAACATATCTGTTAAGAATATACATAAATACATACACAAACATATATATTAAGCATTGTAATGAATATTAGTTACGTTTTTGCCTATAAGACAAGTAGTTTAGTTGGCAACAGAAGTAATATAATGAATAACAGTGTTGTTGTTGTTCTTTGTATATGCAGCCAGTTTGTATATACACACATAAAAAAATAAATAAATATGGAATTGTTGTTGTTTATTTTTTAAAAGTAAAGCCTGCTAAGATTGTTTTTTTTTTTTTTCATTATTCAAATTTTCGTAGTTTGAAAAAAATTTAGATTTATATATGTGAAAATATGAAAGCATACGTTAAGGCGAAAATTTTATTATTTGTCGGTAATATGGTAATATGATGTCGATAAGATAGTAAGATGGTAATATGGTGAAGAGTATCAAAGATTCGGCACAGCCGAATCTTTTTTCAATTTCATTTTTATTAATATTTTTTGTTTTTGAGATTTTTATCTGTTTATTTGTTTTTTATTAATATTTTTTGTTTTTGAGATTTTTATCTGTTTATTTGTTTTTTAGCTAACAATTTTAAAATTTGTTTTTTTTATTAAATTTTTCTTTTTATTATTTTAAATTGAATCAAACACATTTTGTGTAGTATATGTACATACATATTAATGCTATTTTCATATTATAAGAGAATTTAAGAAATTTGTTGCAAGTTTATTAAAAAAGTACCTTTGTATGACTCTTCAATAGTAATAAAAAGAAAGAAAAAAGCATATAAAAAAATAAATTAGATTTTTCTTGGGACTTTGAATGTGTGTGTGACTAAATGACTGCGTGCTTTGGAGAAATCACGCCAGAGGACAGTGAATCATAAAATTATTTGGCTGTAACATTTTGTAACTAAAGCTGGTTACATTCTTCAAATAAAATCAAATAATTTCATATCTTTTTTAATTTTCGATAGATTGATAGAAAAATATCAAATTTAAGGAGTGCGATCGAAAAAATCTTAGTTTTTGCATATTTTGATAACGCAAGTAATATAATTAATTTTATATAATTAGCTTAAAATAAAAAGAAACGATATATATAAAGGTAAAAAAAAACACCTTTAAAAAAGCAACTCAATAATGGTGGGTATTTAAGGCGCCACAAAGTATATATTTGGGCCCTGGATAGATCCTGAGTCGATCTAGCTATGTCCGTCCGTCTGTTGAAAGCAGGATAGGACTCGAACGGGACAAATATTTGTTTGGTATTGAATTTGAGCAAAATCGTTTAATAAACAAAAAACTTATGTGCAAAATATTAGAAACACAGGGTGTCCGTTGTAGCTTAATTTCATACTTTTCTCATATCTCTTAAACAAAAGCATGTATGATAACTGTAGAGATAGTTCGAGGGCCGATATAAACTTGGAAACCAAAAATGGGCGTGGTCCGTCCACTTCCCATATAACGTAAAATTTGAAAAAGTTGATGGTGGGTATATATATATATATATATATATATATATACATATATATATATATATATATATATATATATATATATATATATATATATATATATATATATATATATATATATATATATATATATATATATATATATATATATATATAGTAGGGTGATCGACGCGGTTTTCCAACCGGTTTTAAACCCGGTTTTTTCAGTCAATGTGTTGCCGGTTTTTTAAAATGTTCATTTTTCGAATGTCGAATAGACCGGTTTTTTTAAACACAAAAAACCGGTTTTAAAAATAGCATTTTATTTCAAAAAATATGTACTAAATAGTGATAGTGATATTTGAAAATTTAGGAATAATTTTTTAAATATTCATAAAGACTGTTTTCTTATGTTTTTAAAATATAGTTTAAGTCTAAATTGGAATTTATTCCGTAATATTAAACAAATAAATAATTAATGTTATCCTGTATGACCCAATTTAATTTTTTTGATCCAATATTTCCTTTATTTTTTAAAGGCGTGTTAAAAAAGTTTCACCTGCAGAATCGTTTCAATTGAGACAGGCTTCCATATTAAGCCATGGTTTCTGTTTAGGCTAACTAAAATGTTGATGATTTTTTCTACAATTTTGAAACATAATTATCTTTTAGTCATCTAGATATATAATTTGCTTAGCATTTTTTCTCTTTCCAGAGCTTTTTGAAGCTACCAAACGACGTAGAAAATTTAAATTTGGCTTAAAATCTTTTGTCCAACAAATCCTAATGCAGCCATATTTTGAAATTTTTATCAGGGTGCGGATATAAGAGGATTTAGGTGTCTTTTTCTAAGAATTTCTTCTCTTTGCAGAGCTCCCAGAAGACGTAGAAAATTAAAATTAAGCTTAATTATAACCCTATTCGTCCTACAAATCCTAACGCAGCCAGATTTTGAAATCTCTATCAGGGAGCGAAAATATGTGGATCTATATATATGGATTTAAATATATCTTTCCTAAGCAATGTTTCCTTTCCAGAGCTTTCTGAAGCTCCCAGACGACGTAAGAAACTAAAAATCGGCATACTTATAAAACTATTCGTTCAACAAATTCTAACAGTGTGCCAGATGTTTCTATCAGGGACCAAAAAGTCTGTTTTGTTATTAAGAACTTTAGAGTTGCTGTACTTATTGTTTGCTCTCCAAATCCTATAAAAACTGATTCTGTAGGGAGCGCATTTACGACGATTTTTTTTATTTTGAAAGGTTTACGAATTTAAAACATTAATCAATATAATTCCAATAAATTTGAACGGCTTCAAATAATTGACTTCGATTAGGGAGAGGAAGGTGTCTAAATGTTGTTCATATTTTTTTCTTTTAATTTTCGGATTTGTTTGTGCATATTTTCATTATTATATTATTTTTCCTGACATTGTTAGGCTTTTACGCTTGTATTTAATAAATTTTAACTTAATTATAAGAATTGATTTTTTTAAAGAAATGAAGTCTTTTGATATAAATATTAACTTCTGCAAAAAACCGGTTAACCGGTTTTTTCTGAATTTCAAAAAGTGCAACCGGTTTTTTTAAAATACCAACTATTCGAACTATTCGAAAACCGGTTTCTCAAAAAAGTATATAGTTTCTATGGTTAATGAAGTTTAATAAAAAATAATTGTAATTGATTCAGTAAGTCCATAAATTTATATTTGATTTGGAAAATGGAGAGCCGCTGCCGAAAATGTTAGTCAAATATAAATAATCTCGATTTTTTTTTGTTATTTAATACACAAAAATGATGAAATGAAACTTTAAAGTGGGGTAGTTTCGCTTCTGTAAAAGATATTGATTTCAGTCTTTTTCTGTATAACGAAGAATTATGTCAGCTAAGCAGTGTAATTTAGATATACTTTTTCTGATTCTTGTGAAAAAGTGGTTTTTGAGAAATTCTAAATATTTTATCTGTAATAAAATCTTTGTTATTAGAGGTATCTTTACGAAATTTTCGGTGGAAGTAGACTTTATTGCATAAAATGAGAAAGTGAAAAAAAAAAGAATTTTAAGAGTTTTGTAAAAAGAATCCCACAATTCCCAAAAAAACGCCAAAAATCCCAAAAATGGGTTTTTTCACAGCTACAAAATCCACATTTTTCCGAAGTCCCGTAGATTTTGGTTGAAAACTTTTAACAACATATTACAGATTCTTAAATTGCATTCCGTTTACCGATTCGTGCTTTGGGATTTGAGAAAATATAGACTAAAGTTCAAACTTTCATATAAAATGGGTCAAATTCGGAAGGGTGTGTACCTTGACCACTTGAGTTATTGGGCTCACTTTTTATTTTAAAGTCTTCTCTGCAAAGATACCTTTCAGAAAAGTATATAATTATTATATGTTTTTTTAAGAAAATTTTATTTTAGAGGAAAAAGAGTGTAGATACTTTTTTGGCAAAAAAAAAAAAAAAAAAAAACAAAAAGTCGTCATTTTTGCAATTTTCAAATTCAAAATCGTTTATTTTTGAATTCGGTGAAGATATTGACTTTAAATTTTTTGTATTCAATAGATAATTTTGTTTTTTAATTAGCTAAAGAAAAAACAAATTAAATCGGTCAGAATTACCAGGATATATATGAAAAAACTCGACCAAGAACATGCAAAATTGAGGTACTTAAAAATTCAAATGCAAATAACTCGAAAACTGTAAGAGATAAATAGGACATTATCAGTGCCTACAATAATGTATACAAATATTTGAAATTGGACGAGAAACAAAAATTTGGCAAGCGATTAAAAAATTTGCATGTCAGAGGTACCCAACTTTGAGCCCCTTTAGCTCCACCCCTGAAGGGTCTGGTCGCTCCTCCCTTCCAAACTTAACATTGTACACTCCTCTGCTATGCCTATACAAAGTTTCATGCAAATGCATCCAGTCGATCAGAAGTTACAGATTTATTTCCAAAAAACTTCGATTCTGCCCCACTGTGCAATCCTTAGAACATATAGATAAGATATTGATATTGATATTTTATTCTTGAAACAATGGCTTCCAATGAAAAGAAAAGCATGTTAAAATTACCACATATTTCGAATTGTTTAATCTACTCGTTACTCAAAACCGATTAAATATAAATATTTTATTTTTTAAGAATCTGATGCCAAATTTTTTAAATACAAATCCAAATATTTTTTGATAACCAAATTTTTGTAACTCACTATATTATTTTTGGTTATTTCGTTTAGCCATTTTTTTTACTAACTACCTTTGTTGTTGTGTTGTTTGCTTTGAGTAACCCACAGCAACCTCTAATATAATTTAATTACCTGTATACATGTGTATACCATAATACTTCTTTTTTATGTACATAAACACGAAATAATTGTTTAAATTTTAAGAAATACCTTAAAAATTATAACATAGATTAAATGAAAAAAAAAAAGACTTCTAAGAAAAATTTTTCAGCAATTTTCTTTTACTTAACAGTAATAAATTTTATATTGTTTTATTAGAAAAATTACATTTAAATAAGAATTTTTATATAACAAGTTCTAGCTATTAATATACCCCTCTGTTAACTTTATTGAACCTGTAAAGAAAATGCATTTATTATAAACATTGAGGAGGAAAATTATAGTAAAAGGTTATAACAGATAGTTTTTCTATACAATTATAAAAAACCTGCTATAATTTTTAACTCAACTTTAGTTGCGTTTTCATTGAATTTATATGTTGTTAGTGTGCACTTTCTTCATTGTTTTAAATGGTAACACATGTGTTTCTGTCACGTTACAGGGTTACGCTTCAATTGTCTAAAGATACCTCTACTTTAAACATAGTTATATAAATGTCTGTCCTTTCGTGCTTGTTTTTCCGTGTACCTCTTCCAACCAACCATTCAACCATCTAACCGTTTATACGTTTATTCATCCATCTCAGTTAGCAATTCATTCCACTGCACTTTTATGTTAGTATGTGCGAGTAAGTGTAGTTATATTGAACATGAAATAACAAGTCGTCTTAGTTGTTTTGTAAGTAATAGACAAGAAAAATAGTTTAACATTTTAACTTTATTATTCGAACAATTTTCTTACTTTTGTTCTTGTTATTTCTTTTTTTATTTCTGGCAAAATGTTCCCTGTTTTTCTTTTCATCGCTACATTGAATTCTTAGCAGTTTAGCTGCAATCACTTGAAAATTACTTAAGTTTAACATGTTTTTCTTTAGAGTTTTTATATGTGCTTGAGCATGTCTATTTTTTTTTTTTTTGCAAAAATAAAGTTGAGCTAAAACGAAGTTTTAAAATACTTAAAGAATTGGTCAGTACTTTTTTGTGGTATCAATAATTATATACCTACAGAATTAGTTTCCTTGATGATAAAGTTTCTATGAACATTTTTATATGGATATACGGTTGCGGTGTTATCAGTCATCATCTGGTTCGAAGGACCTTATACTTATGACTAAACATTGCTTGGTACACGCAAAGAAAAAACATGGTTGGTCAAATCATAATCGGTAACTATCATTAATGTTTAGGTTTATGATTCCCTCAATCAAATCAGTTATTATACCCTTTTGTGAACATAATATTGTCCTATCCAATATTAATATAATATGAACCTCACAATCATAACATTTATATGTGATAGTCCTCACAACCATACTGCATTAATATAACATGATTCCTATATTAAATATTATAATACCCCCAATCATAATACTATGCATACGGTTAAAATGTATTTTTATTTATTATTATTATTATTTTTTTTAATTTAAATTTTGCAAATAGAAATTAATTAAAAAACAAATACCACAGTTTTCACTGGACGATGTCGTTCAAGAAAATTCATCTTCACATTCACACACCTAAAAGAAAATTTGTACAAATACATTTTTTTTATTTTTATATTTGACCGCACAGAATTATTGATATTTATTGTACTTACCGAAAAATATTTCCAATTTTAAATTTGGCCATTGATGATTTGCTCCGTCAGCACTCCGTGGATCTCGTTATTAAAAAATAATAATAAAGTTTTTTAGTAAAAATTTTGTGAACCTTTTTAAACGTTTTTCTTCACTTTACGTCCGTCACATTAAAGATTTCATTACTGACTGATTAAATTATTTCGAAAGAGAGATAACAATAAAGACGATCATATTATTGTCACCCCTCACATTAAAATATTACATACAAATATTTCATTGAAATAATATGTTACTATGAAACATATTATTCTTTTAGTACACCGACTTTATATTATTACAAAGTACCATATGTTAAAATGATCAGAACAAAAAATAATTGATTCAGTTTAGTCAAAAACACAATAATTTGATTGTGTTAGCCATATAAACTATTTAGGAACATCACCTGATTTCCGCGAGCATTTCGGAATCATGTTTTTTCTTTGCGTGTATCGAAAAATCTTAACACACGTTTTGCCTCTTAACTTTTTTCGAAAGCAATATCTTTTTTTAAACTAGTTATCTTTGAAAAATATGTCAGTTATTATTTTTAATGACAAACATGTTGATTTGTTGTGAGTTTGAACAAAATGAATGACAAAAATTAAGTACGTGTTAAAATTATTAAAATTAAAAAAAAAGTTGTAACTAGTCCTACAAAAAAAATGGCCAAAAAATTAAAGGTATTCCGTCAAATTGTTTCCAATGTTATTAAACAGTATCAGGAAAATTTGACCATTCATAGGAAACCTGTAGTTCGATTCAGTAACTTATTTTAACGGCAATCGAATCGTTTAAAAAATTAAACAACTAAATTATTGATTTTTCTATTCTGTAACACTTTTTAACGACGTTTGTTTTCTACTTCTGTCGTTAACTAAACCACAATATTTTTAGTGTTGTTTTTTTTTTTTTATCAACAAAAACATATGTTTAACATACAAAAGCAGTAAGTATACATGTGCACAGTTTACAAAAAATTCCCAAATTCTTTTTTATTTCTACTCCTATTTAAGTCTTTTGTTTATTTTGGCAGAGCTGCCATAAGGAAATAAAAGTTATCTACTGTTATTTAAGTGTACATAGTGAATCATATAATCGTTACTGCAAACAACAAAAGCCATCGACACAGCGTTACCGTTGAGAATTTTTAAAAGGTGTCCAGAAAAGTGGATTTCAAAATAAAAAGTCGCCAAAAAAGTGGATTTTTTGAAAAAAAAGGGGCCAACTGCTTTAAAACCTAAAAAAACTCCTTAAAATTTGTTTATTTAACAACAAAAACAATAAAAATTTTGTATTTTAAGAAAAACTACAAAATTCAGTTTTATTAATAACAAAATAATTTATAATTATTTTACAACAATTTGTATTATTGCAAAAATAAAGTTTTATTCACAAAAATATTTAACATACTCTTAATTAAACTTCTGTACTTTTGTACGAGTTCTTCACTCGTACTCCAGTCTTTCAAATCCCCATCGAACATATTTAGGAAGGAAAGCATAGATCCAGTCCAGGAAAGCATGGAACCAGTCCAAAAAGATTCGGATGATAAATAGCTGTTCATAAACTTTATTATTTTTAGTTACTAACAGTTTCAGTTCATTTATAAAAGTATCACTATACTCTAAAACAATCTCAAAATGATGATTTTGTTTGTTGAAATTAATATATAATGGGTCGATGTATTTCAAATAACTTAGTTTCTTATCATATAGCACATAGTCTTAAAAAGTCGCCATTTAAAAAAGGGCCCAAAAAAGGGGCCAGGTGGTTGAAAAAAAGGCAAATGGCGACTAAAGTCGCCAAACGGTAATACTGCATCGACATATTTATCGATTGTCGAATCGTTAAAAGTTACTGAATTGCACGACTGGTTGGGAGCTCCAAGCCCACTGGTACAAAATCAGTGCGGTTAGCTCAGTGCTCTGACTATTTGGTCCAAAAAGTTCCAGACAGGAATGCTGTAAAAAATTTAGAAGCCAAGAACAGAGCACGGGAATTAAAAACAAATTTCGTACAAAAATATTCATGTATAATGTACGACGAAACGTATGTACTGGCAGATTTTTTGCAGCTTCCGGGTAAACATTTTTATGTTGCTAATGCTCGAGAAAAAAGATAAGTTTAGGACAAAAACAAAAAAAAACACAAAGTTCCCAGCTTTATGCAGTTGCGGCAAAAGAAGCATGTTATTTATTACAGTGGGCTCTATAAATACCGAAATATTTATAGAGCTCACAAATATTTGCAAAAGAGGCTTTTTCCTTTCAAAGGGAGCACAATGTGTCCACATATTTTTAGCCCGATTTGGCATCTTGACACTACCATAAAAAATCTCTGGAGTGGTACCAAAACATAGTTTTTGTACCAAGAGAAATCAATTTTCCAAATCGCCCGGAGCTAAGATCAGTGGATACATATTGGACTCTTGTGAAAAGAGAATTAAAGAGCACAAAAAAGTGTCCAAAATATCGAAGATTTTAAGAGGAGATGTGCAAACTGTTCCAAACAAATTACTGAAACAACTATTAAAATTTTAATGGAAGAGTTACCAAAGAAAAGATCCACGAGTTCAAAAGTACAGGTTAGAACTTTAAAGTTGTATTTTTCTGTTATATGTAATATAATATCAATTAAAAAATAAAAACAACAGTTTCTAAATTATTGAATTTTATATATGTTAAGATTTTTTCGATCACACTTATTACTTAATAAAACACTTCATAACTTCTAGCCGATCAAATGCTGACCTGTAAGTCTCTGTGACCATGATTTCAAACTGCTCTGATGTCTTACGTGCTGCAATTTTGGGCTGTATTTTTAGAAAGAAGGATTTTGATGTCCTATAAAGACATGACATTAAGAAATGTTTAAGCTAATTAGTTGTCGTAATTTCTTCCTTAAAAATTTTGCAGTGAATTAAGAAAAACAGCAGAGGGATAGTATTACCTTAATATTTTAAGTAAGGTATTCTTCATGAGACAGAGAGGACAATGGGCGAAAAAAAAGATTTTTTTGGATTGTTACAAATTAAGAAAATAGAGCAACAAAGATTTATTGCACTTTTACGAAAATAATACAATTTTATTACCTACTATAGTTCACCAAAAAATCTAAATTTATTTTATAATTTTTAAAAAATCTTTTCCGTTTTCCCCCCCTCAAAAAGTACAAAACTACAGACAGCAGTAAATGTTTCTCTTTAAAAAAATGTGAAAAAATCAAAGTTTGTCGAAAATGTTTTTCTTTTGATTTCATTTCAACTTTTTAAGATTTAAACACATATCGTTGCTTGTTTGTACATGTATACTATAGTATTTTCCTAAAAATAGAAAGGATTTTCCTCTAAGGATTATTGTAATGTTTTTCTTGTCGCCAATACTGATTTTTTTCTCTCCCCAATATTTACTTTTTTCTCTTTCTCTATAAGTAAGTGAAAATAATGTAAAACACGAACATATATTGACAAGTACATTGAAAAGTTTTTTTCCTTTTATTTTCATTTTGCAACTTGTCTTTGTTGTCTTATTCACCTAGCCTCGTCCTTATTGCCTTACAACAAATTTCTAAGGGATTTAGTTTGTATTTTTTTTATTTGTGCATTTATTTAATGCTTCGTATATACTACATATGTATTTGTTTATTGTCAATGCAATTTTTGTTCTTGTTTTTAGGTTCTTTTTTCTGCCAAAATATTTTTTTAAATATTTTTTTTTTCTACATTTTTTTTTTTTGGTTTTGTGTAAAATTGTTGAAGTAGTGATCGAACATTTTTGCTCATACAACCAGTTCTTGTGTAATGTTAGTTGTTTGTTTGTTAAGAGTAGTATGGCAACTTTTTTTTAGGTTAAATTTGTTTTCGAAAATATAAAAGATTGAATTCTATTCACATTTATATAAATACAAGTATATGTATGCAGGAAAGGTTAAGTATATGTTAGAGTTTTAAGTCAAATAAATATATATGTATGCGTATACAATAGCTTTGCTTTAAACTTTAGTTCAGCGCTCCCTATATTTTTATTTTTTATATATATTTTATTTTCTATTATTGTTAAAAAGACATTTGAAAAATTATAAAAATATACTCATATGTGTTAACACTCTGACGAAGAATAAAGAAAACAAGTTTTTCCTTTACTTTGAAGCTTCAAGTTTTTATGTCTCATGGTATAAATAGAAAAATACCATCTTTTTAGATTCTTAAAATCTTAAAGAACTTAAATTCCTTCTTCGTTGTTGAAAAATATCAAACTGTTTATAGTAGCAATTACCAAACTTAATGGTTAGTTGCTGTTAAGTGGGGTGAAATCAGGAAAAATTAACAATTAAAATATAATTGATTCTAGTTAAAAGTAGACAATATTTTACATCATTATCTGTCAAAAAATGATTTGCACATGATATTGGGAAGGCCAGCAAATTGAAAGAATATTTAAAGGAACTCCAAACACATCTGATAGAAAAGTAGCCCAGTTAGGTCAGTGCTTTGACTATTTGGTGCGAATATTTATAGCTAATACAGAGTTGATAACATATAAATTCAAAAAAGTTCAAAACAGGAATGCTGCCAAAAATTTAGAAGCCAAGAATAGGACACGGAAATTAAAACCAAATTTCATACAAAAATACTCAAGTTGTACACAGAAAAAATTACTAAATTTATAAAACTAAATTTATAAAACCAATTATATTTTTTACTAAAATTGGACCTATCGGCTGTGCCGAATCTTTGATACCCTTCACCATATTACCATCTTTCTATCTTATCGACATCATATTACCATATTACCGACAAATAATAAAATTTTCGCCTTAACGTATGCTTTCATATTTTCACATATTTAAATCTAAATTTTTTTCAAACTACGAAAATTTCAATATGAAAAAAAAAAACAATCATGCTTTTAAAAAATAAACAACAACAATTCCATATTTATTTATTTTTTTATGTGTGTATATACAAACTGACTGCATATACAAAGAACAACAACAACACTGTTATTCATTATATTACTTCTGTTGCTAACTAAAATACTTGTCTTATAGGCAAAAACGTCACTAATAGTCATTACAATGCTAAATATACATGTTTGTGTATGTATTTATGTATATTCTTAACAGATATGTTTTAGCTTTTAAAAATAAACAACAACAATTCCATATCTATTTATTTTTGTACAGACTGCATATACAAAGAACAACAACAACACTGTTATTCATTATATTACTTCTGTTGCTAACTAAAATACTTGTCTATACAAAAAACAAAAAACGTTACTAATAGTCATTACAATGCTTAATATACATGTTTGTATGTGTATTTATATTCTTAACAGATTTGTTTTTGGGCCATAACTCTGTTGATTATGAACGAATTTGGTTTATTAAAAAAAAAAACGAAATTTTATAAAAACATTTATGACTGGTTTATATAAAATTAAAAATCTGTAGCTTGAACAAGGGCTTCAAAAATAAAAAAATCGTTTTCCCCGATATCTCAGTTATTACTGAACCGATTTATTTCATTTTTTCAGAACAAAAATTCAGAAAATAATTTTCGAGCCCCCTTTAAAAATTCGAAGTCCCTGGTATATGCAGAGGCTTCAGAAACTGAAAAACCGGTTCCAAAAACCGGTTTTTAAAGCATATCTCCTCCATTTACAAACCGATCCTGCTGATTCAAAAAACCGAAAAAAACCGAAAAATCTATAGCATAAACTAGAGCTTCAAAAAATAAAAAATGCGTTTTGTCCAATATCTCAGTTATTATTGAAACGATTTACTTCATTTTTTCAGAACAAAAATTCAGAAAAAAATGTCCGAGACTTCTTTGTAAAAACGAAGTCCGTAGTATATACAGAGGATTCAGAAACTGGAAAACCGGTTCTAAAAACCGGTTTTTTAAACATATCTCCGCATTGTATGAACCGATCTTGCTGAATTCTAATAGCCAAATTCCCGAAAGCATTTCCGATCGTTTGATATATATATTATATATGTCAGTTATCGGTGGGCTTCATAAACGCCATTTCAACCAACACACGGACGGACGGTCGGACGGACGGACATGATCCTATCGTCATCATTTCTTACAAGGATCCCGAAAATGTAAACTTTTTTGCTCTCCGACGAAAATTGTGAGAATTACAAACGGAATGACAAACTTATATATACCCTTTACACCTTTGGTGAAGGGTATAAAAAGAATGAAAACTCTAAGATCAACCGTTTTCAAGTTAATGAATATTATATATGTTAAGATTTTTTCGAACGCACTCCTTATAACTCAAGAACCGTTTACACGATTTTATTAAAGAAAAACCAAAAGATGCATACGAAAATTGTCTTCAAGATATGTCAACAATATTTTTTATACGCTCAAGAATTTCAGAGTTATGGATCAAAATTTTCACCATTTTCACAAAAAAAAAAAAAAATAAAAAAAAAAAAAATAATTTTTCGCTACTAATTAGCGAATAACTGGAAATATTAACTGGACAAAAAAATTATGTAAATTTAGCTCAATTTAGGTCACTATATATTAGAGTTTAACTTATCTTAATTGTACAAACCGTTCTCGAGTTATACAAGTGTGATTGCCTAAAGGCGGGGTCATAGTAGTCATGCCCATAAAAAAATCAATACGTGATAAAAAAAAAGTAAAAGCTGATTCTTATTTAGCGCGTTAAATAAGAATCCACCTATTTTTTATTTAAGACGAAAAAAAAAAAAAAAATTGTTTGCCCACTAGTGTATTTCCACTTAACCGTAAGTATGCATGGGTATCCTAACTTAACTTTGAATGCAATCAAGATTTGTGCATAAATTTTTATGATACGTGGCTTAATTTACTCGTAGTTTTACCAGCTTTTAAAAAGAAGTTTTATTAAAAAAAAAAAAAGAAATCTTGAATTACCATGAACAAAATTTTTTCGGACACTTATCGGATAAACATTTGTTAGTGGAACTGCTTAAAGTTAATTTTATTCCACATATTTTGGTGTATTATTTATATAGATCGTGCATACCGTTCTCGAGTTATGATAAAATATACTCGAGTAATCGGCTTATTTAGGATGCAATATTAGACTTGCCCATAAAAAAAATCTCGACCTGATGGGAAAAATCTGAATGCTGATTCGAGTTTAGCATGCGGAATTCCATCTAGTCCACACATTTTTTTTGAAGGAGCACGAAAAATGTTGAAGATATCTTGATGAAATTTAGCAGGAATAGTTATTTTGATACAAGGACGAACCCTATTGAAATAGATTATTATCGGTCCATTATTTCACCTAGCTCCCATACAAATGTCCTCCCGGAATAGGGTTTTGCCTTACATATAACAATATTTTATTGAATTTCATTTTGTATAATTAACCATAGTTCCCATATACACCCCTCTTTCGGAAATTACATTAACATACATATTTTAAAATAATAGATAATTTTTATTTTATTAAAAAAAATATATATATACATATATATTTTTTTTCTTAAATCTATGTATTCATATTTTTGTCAAACTGTTGGTTAGAAAAAGTATATAACAAAAATCACTTGCCAACAAGTTACAAAAAATACTGAAGTCAAGTTAAAGTTTATTTAAACTTTTCTTCAACATTATTTTTAATAGTGTTAAATAAGTGCTGACGAATCAGAGCGGAAAAAATCAGAGACCGGATTTTAATACTAAAAAAACAATCTTTTCATATTTATTTCAATCGAAAAACAATCTTTAATGTTCAAAAAATAATAAAAATCCATCATGATTTTTTTTATTTTCATCAATATTTTAATTTTTTTCATCATGATGGAAATAAAAATATAAATATCTTTTGTGATATTTATTTCAAAAGTTGAAAATTATTTTGAACTTTTTTCATCGGATGGAAAAAATTCTAAACAACAACAATTTCATTTGAATAAAAAAATATTTTGAAAACAAAACAAAAGTATGAATAAAAAAAACAATCATTTGAAATTTTTTTCGAACTGATATTTATCGTTAAAGATATTTATCGTAAAAGATATTTATTTTTTTCATCATTGATGGATATTTATTTTAAAAATAAAAATCCCTCACATATTTTTTTCAACAAATGAAAAAATATTTTGAACATTAAAGATATTTATTTTGATTGAAAAATAAAAATAAAACGTTTTCGGGTGCTTGGAAAAAATTTTTGTTTGTTAAACAAATTTCTAAACTTTAATTTTTAAATTGTGGGATTAATTAGAAAAAAATAAACACTTACATACATATGCAGTTAAAATTAAATTATAGCAAAATAACTTTCTATAAATATTTAAATTTGTTTCTTGTTATAGCAAGTAAATGTTTTCTTTGAAAAAAAAAAAAAAAAAACAACATTACCACTAAGGGCACGTATAAAATAAACCTTAATTATAATATATCAAAATATTAAGGTAAATAATCTTACAAACGTTTTAGTATATTTACACAAATCACTTGTAGTAAGTGTATGTATTTCTATTATAATCTACATATTTTATGTTTTAAAATAGACCCAAAAAGCTTTTTGAATATTTGTTTTCAATGACACACATACATTTAGCACCCATTCGTTTGCCCAGTCTACATAAAATTTTAAACAATTTATTAAAATATTATGACATTGACTTTTAGTTTTATTATTTGTTCAATATGGTAACTGACAAAAATAATATTGATTAGATGATTGTAAAAAAAAAAGATTTTTTTTTGAATTTTATATTGAATTTGATGAATTTGTTTGTGCAAATATAGCAAACAACATTTACAGATGAGTTATTTAATGATAGACTGACGGACTATTTAATGAATATAAGCATTAGTTTTGTATTAAAAATACAGTTTACTATTACAGTTTAGTTTAGTTTTATATGCAATTTGGGTTATCTAACGTTGACTTTTATGATACTTGACTTTTTGAGTGTTCATATTTTCATACATATATATTTAGTTCATATTAAAAATGAAATTATGTTACATGTTCAATTTGTATTTGGTTTTTATTTTATTTTTAGTTGTAGTATTAAGAGCATAAAAATAGCAGTCATATCTCAAATCAAATATCTGGTATTAGATGCATCAAAGTTAACTGTTGATGCCAATAATATAGGATAAAAAAAGAACATAAACTTTATTCTATAACTCACGCAAAATTATAGTAAATAAATCTAAATCAAAATTTAGCTTTAAACATTACATTAATTTTACTAAAATTTTACTTTTTCAAAAATTTGTATTCATTATTTCGTTTCAATACTATTTTTTCTATACAAATCTGTTAATCTATATGTGCTAAATGTCATTTATACAGTAGAGTAGTAAAGTAGTGTTTTATGTTGTTTGTTCTTATTTGACATGTTATAATGATCAATAATTAAGATAACATTACTAATTTAGTTATTCATTTTGTTTTGCAGTTGCCTGACACACATTTACATCAATACATACTAGTACATAAATGTAAGTACACTTACAAAATTTTACGTTTATACAAATATCATCTACAAAAGCTTTCATCAAATTGTTATATTTTTTTTATAATATTTAATTTTTATAAGGAGTGCGTTCGAAAAAATCTTAACATATATAAAATTCAATAAATTGGAAACGGTTGATCTTAGAGTTTTCTGTTTTCTATGTATAATTGATATAATATTACAGTTCACAAAAAAAAAAAATATAATTTTTATAGTTCTAACCATTACTTGTAAACTCGTGAACCTTTTTTGATAACTCTTCCGTTAGATATTTGATAGTTGTTTCAGTCACTTTTTTGGAACAGTTTGCCCATCTCTTTTTAAAATCTGCAACATTTTGGGACACCTTTTTTGTGCTTTTCAATTCTATTTTCTTAAGAGTCCAATATCTCTCCACTGATCTTAGCCCCGGACAATTTGGAGAATTGATCTCTCTTGCTACAAAATCTATGTTATTGTTTTGATACCACTCTAGAGCTTTCTTACCGTAGTGACATGATTCCAAATCGGACCAAAAATATGTAGACACATTGTGCTCTCTTATGAAAGAAGAAATCCTTTCTTGCAAACATTCTTTGATGTATACAGTGGCTCACAGCTTATTTTATGTAGAACATATTTTCTTGTTTAATGTTCCATAGCTATGCAGCAGATAAGAACTTTAAAAAAATATGGTTTCATTTGAAAGAGAAAAAGCTCTAGTTTTACAAAATTACTTCATTTATAGCAAAAATTTGCATTTAAATAACTTAAAAGTAAAAAATATATTTTAAGGAAAACGAAGGCCGTCCCTAGGTTCTCAGCACCAAAACCGACATCCGGAGTTCAAGTTGACTTGGAAAAACAATGTTGTGTCAAAAATTTTTGCAGTGTATTGCATCAACACTATTTTGAAGGCCAAGTTTTACGCAAGAAGACTTTTAACAATTTAAACAAAAGGGGCTGCATGCTCAACTTTACCAAAAAACTTGTTTCCAAGGATCCAACGTTTTGGAATTCGATTATTTTTTGTTAATGAGTTAAACTTCTATATATTTGGCTCAGAGAGTATAATAGCTGAACCAAGAAAACTTAAAAGTAACAGTGAAGCTTGTTGGTGATGGTTTCATGGTTTGGGCCTGTATGTAGGTTAATGGTGGTGTGATGTTGGAATTTATTAAAGCATTAATGGACAATATAAGATACCTTTAGATCCTAAAGGATAATTTGTTGCAGAGTGCGGAGAATCAGGGCATATTATCATATTTTTGATATTACCAAGATAACGATCCGAAGAACAAATTTGGTATTGTACAAAATTTGCTAATATATAAGGGCCCAAATTTAATGACGCTTCCTAAACGGTCATCAGACCTCAATGGTCCATATTGGAAATTTACATAATAAAATAGGGATAAGTAGGAACACATTTCACTTAATGTTACACAAAAACTACACGTACCAGAAACAAACCACCTCAAATCTGTTGCATACAATTAAGGCTACCATTCCAGATCATAAATACTGTAATTATCGGTCGTAATTTTGAACTTTTTGATGTCATAAGTGGCTGCATAAAATAAGCTGTTAGATAAAAATTTTATTTGATTCTATGTTAAACTAGAATTTTTATCTTTTTAATGATACCAAATTTTATTTTTAATTCCTGTCTGTTATTTTGTTATGGAGCTTTAAAAATAAAATTGTATGCTGCATAATTTAAGCTAAGAGCTACTGTGTTTTGATATTTTAGAGCCCATTGTAACAAATTACTTGCTTCTTTTATCGCAACTGCATAAAGCTTACCATACAAGGAATTGCTTAGGAAATTTTGTCTGCTTTTGGGTCCTAAACTAATCTTCAACATGTCTTCGAGCAATAGCAACATACAAATTTTGACCCAGAAGTTGTCAAAATTCTGCCAGTACATAAGTTCGTCGTCCATTACACTATGCAACAAATTGATGATCATCGCGTGGGGGCGGAATCATTCCGATTGCAATTGATAGCTCTTGATATGTGTAATAAACCCTCCGAAGGATTTTTGGCTGCTAGGCAAAATTTTTGTTTTATGACCACTTAAACTTTTCTATTTTTGCATCAAAGTAGTTTCAGATAAATAGAAAAAAATAATATAAATATAGTTCGAAGCTAAAGTATTTAAACATAAATGTCTAGAATATTTAAATGGCAATATTCCATTAGAACTTTCTATTCATCTATATCTGATTATATGGGTTCATTTCTAGTCCGTTTAAACAAAATTAAACAAAAGTCCATTAAAACTTGAGTTTAATGGGATAAAATGTTCTACAAAAATTTTCTACGTCGAATTTTATTAGGGGTCACCGAAGGTCCAAAGTTCATACGGTGAAGCCTTTATCCAAAGAAATGAAATTGATTAAATTATTATTAATTTTGTTTACGATTTGTACAAAACTTGTATGTTATATTTCAGCCTAGTTTAAGGAGTTTATATAAGAAATGGGGAAAAATTACATAATTTTTGTTTTTAACAACATATGATAAGTCGGATGAATTTTTTATCTTTGGTGACCCATAGTAAAATTTGATGAATAAAATATCTGTAGAATATTTTAACCCATTAAACTCAAGTTTTAATCGACTTTCATGTCATTTCCTCAAAACGGACTAGAAATTACCCCTTATAAGATAAGATAAATTAATTTAAAGTTCTAATGAAATATTCCTCGTTAAATGCTCTAAACATTTATGCAAAATTATTTCAGCTTCGAACTATATTGATATCATTTTCTTCGATTTATCTGTAACTACCTTGGTGCAAAAATATAAAAATTTAAGTGGTCATAAAACAAAAATTTTGCCTACCAGCAAAAAATCCATTGGAGGGTTTATTACACATATCAAGAGCTATAAATTGTAATCGGAATGATTCCGCCCCCAAAATACTGTTGCATAGTGTTATACAACATGAGTATTTTTGTATGAAATTTGATTTTAATTTTCGTGACTTATTCTTGTCTTCTAAATGTTTTGTAGCATTCATGTAACTTTAACTCTTTGGACTTTGTATGTTGTCATGCTTACATTGGCTTTTACTTTTCGCACCAAATAGTCAGAGCTCTGAGCTAACTGGGCTGCTTTTCTACGAGATATGTTTGGAGCTCTTTTCAATGTGTTTTCAATTTGCCTGGCCTTCCCTATATTATGTTGAACTTTTTTTTCTTCCCGAACTAGGTTCCTATCAATGGTCAAATTCTCGTGATACTGTTTAATATCATTGGAAACAGTTTGACAGCAGACCTTTAGTTCTTTGGTCAATGTTTTTGTAGGAATAATTTAGATTTTTTTTTTTTTTTTTAATTTTTAATAGTTTTAGCACGTACTTTTTTTTGTCACTCATTTTGATCAAACTGACAGCAAATCAACAAGGTTTTCATTAAAAATACTAACTGATATATCTTTCAAAGATAACTAAAAAAAAAAAATTAAATATTACTTCCAAAAAAAGTTAAGAGGCAAAACGTGTGTTAAGATTTTTTCAAACGCACTCTTTAATTCCGATTTTTTATACTTAATTCATTTATTACTATTCTCAGCACTATATCTGTGCCATGTAATAAACACGAATTATGTGTGTATGTGTCATTCTACATGGTTTTGTATCATTATAACAATTACTTTATAATGACTGACTGCTATGTACTTGTATGTGTGTGTGTACATATACTACAAATACTCTTCAGACTACTAAAATTAAGTATGATGTGAAATAAAAGTGCATAAATGTCAATTTTCTATTATGACTTTTTATGTCTCTATGTTGAAATTAATATGAATATAAAGAGATTATTACAAGTTTATAATAAAAAATAAAAACATAATAAGAAATTACAAAGTTTTAATAAATTACTAAAATATTGGTTGTTTTTTATTTGATATATGAAAAATAAAATTACATAAAAAATCTTTAAATCATTTAGGTTCACCCCTAGTTCAAGCATTTACAAAAGTGCTAAACAAATGTTAGTCTTTTGTCTTTATTTTTATTTTTGTTTTACGTTACAACAATAAAAGATATCCTGCAAGTGAAAAAAAAAAATCATTTTTTTTTTCTTTCTAACTTTACTCCCATCTCAGTGTGAAGAAAAAGTAACAAAAGAAGCTCAAGTGATTTCATTTCCGGTTCTTGTTATAAAACAGCAAAGCGACATATACAACAGCATATACCTTAACAAGCCTACAATAACCTACACCGTCTTATAAAAACAAATAGAGACAAAAACCACTTATTGTTGTTTCTTTTTGTGTATTTTTTTTTACTAGTACAAGTGTTAAATTCAATACTTGAACTAAAATAATAAAAAAAAAAAAAAAAAAAACGTTTATGAAATGAAATTGAAACAGATTTAGTTAAAGCACACCTAAAGTAAAGTATATATACGAAATGATATGATAGCTTACATGTTGAGGAAAATGTTTTGAATTTTGTTTGCTTAAGAACTTTGTGCAAAAAAAGAATTCTTAAACATAATATTTTTTTTGAAGCGTTAAGGGTCACAGTTTTGATATGTTAGGTGACAAATTTTAGCGGCTTTATATGAGAATTACTTACAGTAGCGAGCATAAAAATGTAACGCTAGGCTATATGATTGTTGATCGTATTGATTAGGGCTAGAACGTCATTAAATTAGCCAATTCTATTGTGATTTTATTCTTTGCGGCCTTAGCCAACTATTGTATGTTATTTTGTTCCAAATTGTTACGCTTACGAACAGTTAATAATATTTTTTTTTAAAGTTGTAAATTTAAGGAAGCAAAAAAAATGCAACTTCTAAAAAATCATCGGATTTTTTTAAATTTTGATAAAAATAATTATTGAAAAATGAGGAAAACTATAATTTGCTAGTATTACCACTAATTACTACCAATACATATAAATTTAAGGTAATTTTAACTACAAAGGATAGTAATAATATTAAGAAAACACTCTTTTATCCATACATTCTGATAATTGCAGTGAAATAATATTAATATGTAGTTCTAATATGAAGATTCTTAAAAATTATCTTAAAGAAACAATATTGAAACGATCATGCCTGTAACAATTGATACAAGTCATTTAACAGTAGATATTTTATATTATCTGAATGACCACATTTGGCCATTCAAAGCTACTATTGCCAGCAATCGTTGATTTAATAATGTAAATATGGTAACTGGATATCGTTCTAACAAAACACATATTATTTACTTATATTAAACTACCACCTTTACTTTTAGAGGCAGGTCCTTTATTATTTTTATGAGTACTGTATAATGGAAATAAGAGCCTATTACGATAACTTGAATTAATTTGACTCTAAACCCATATATTTCAATTTTAGACGGTCTAGGTAGACATACTTACTTAAATATTAATTTCCAATAGTAAACAAGTCCAATAGTCCAATTATCACGAAGGATGCACTTTTAATTTTTCAACATATGAAGAGTTCAAAATAGGTATATTTCTTAACTGTTTTGCTTTGTGTTAGAATTTGTTCCAGGACCAAAATCAAGGGATATTTGAACATTATAGCGTTACAGGGCATTCGATAATGTCATATCACTGCGAAAAAAATATTTTAAGCTGTTGATTTCATCTCAATAACGATCGAAAGTGGTTGTGTTATTTCGGTCGAAAGGTCATATTCAATTATAAATTATGAAGTTAAGCTAAACTATCATAAATATTTGATCGCTTATTTATAGAAAATGTTTGTTGGTTTTAAAGCAACTAACAAAATAAATAATAATTCCAAAAATATCAATCTCTATTGAAAAATGTCTAAAATAGTTCAGAAAAATATCAAAATTTAATGATATTGAAATTTATTGCAAATATTTATATTATTTGTAAATTTCATGTATCTTAGACAATATTCAATGATAGAAAATCATGTTTTTTAACAACACTATAGTTTCCAACCATTTCCAATCAAAACTTTTATCAAAATTTTAAAAATCATGTTTATTTGTTTAGAGTTGTATTTTTTTTTGCTCGCTCACATTTTCAACTGCTTTTACTAAACGTTCAATAATTTTCGTTACGCACAAAAATATTCAACAAAATTATATGCAACAGGTATCTATTACCACAAATAATAAAATCACATTAGTACTGTTACATTAGGACTTGCTATAAGCAAAATATATGCGAACAAAGATCATATCACATAGCGTTGCATTTTTAATGCTCGCTACTGTATATATAAAAAAAAATCAAAAATATAAATTATTTGTGAAAAATGAAAAAGTATATATTTGGTGTCGCTTTACAATTTATATTTTCCAAAAACCTTTTAAATAATAAAATTTGCTGGTCTTTATGATCAGTGGAGACGAAATAATGAAATCCATTTTGATGTCTGCCTGATTACATTAACTTTCCAAAGGTCCCCGATTACTGAGGGATATGTTTTGAATATTAGTATAAATTTATCTTCTGTCATGATTCT
>OX596073.1:149026064-149053564 GCA_951394005.1 Protophormia terraenovae | reverse complement strand
ATAACTGCAGCAAACAAATATTGTTCCACTCCAAGTAAATAAACATGTAATAAAGATGAAAAGGTTACAGGAAAAAAATGAATTCACAAAAATATATGATGAAACAAACAAAAATAAGAGTTTCATAGTTCATCTAGTCTTTCAAAACCAACTAGAGTTTATATTTTAGCTGCTTTTTATAGCTTTAGGCCAACTATCTATTTTTCTTTGAGTAAATGTATATATATGTGTGTGTGTATGTAACTGTAGCAGTAGTGATAGTGGTTATAGTATAACGACCCAACTCATTGCCAAAAAAAATATGTACATATATACAAAAAATATCATGATATTATGGGCCAAACAACTTAACTAAACATTTATAGCATGCCAGCTATTCAGTCATCTAGCCAACGAACCGACCAGCCAGTTAAACCAGCCAAATAGCTAAAAAACAAAAATAACTAACTAACCATCTCTTCAGTCTTCATCATCATCATCACAGGCTAGGAGTACAAGTATCCTTTGTACACAAACTGTTTTTAATGGTTATATACGATCTAAAACGACTCCTGTAATAAGTACAAAAGAATATATTTTACATATTTTGGAACCTTATTTAAATGAAAAACTGAAATGGACTATAGGTAACCCATCAGTATCATTCAACTGATTATAAGGGATAGATAAAAGTTTTCTGCGGTACGACAATTCGGATACACGGAATTAGTAAGTACTAAACCTCTAATTTACTTTTTATACCCTACACCACCAAAGGTGGTTGGGGTATTATGTGTTTGTGCAGAAGTTGTAACGCAGAGAAAAAATTGTCGGACCCCCACCTTAAAGTGTACCGTTCGACTCAGAATCACTTTCTGAGTCGATTTAAAGCTTGTGCGTAAAGTACAGGTCGCAATTTTGAAGATAATTTGATGAAATTTGGTACATATGCTTTTTTCAACACAAGGACGAAGCCTATTGAATTTGGTTATGATCAGCCCATTATTTCACCTAGCCCCCATACAAATGTCCTCCCGGAATACAGTTTTAACACTTATAGATGCCTTACAAATAGGAATATTTTAATGAAATTTAGCACGGTCTGCCAAATTTCATGAAGATCGGTCCATAACTGACCATAGCTCCCATATAAATTCCTCTCCCGAAAATCACTAACGTGCATAAATCCCATACAAATGTTAGTATTATGTTAATATTTACCACAAGTAATTTGTATATAAGTAAAAATAAAATTATGTGGATCGAAATGGTGTAGGGTATCATATAGTCGGGCTTGACCGACTACATCTTTGTCTCTCGTTCAGACTTCAGTTCTCGAGATAAATTGCGATTTGTAAAATTAAGAACTAAAATTTAAATTTTTAGCATTGCAATAAAATTCTTGTTAGTGTATATTTTTCAATATTTGTAAACCCACCATCAAAAAGATGGGGGGTATATTGATTTTGTCATTCCGTAACGTAGGGGGACGAAATTTGGCACAAATATTTGTCTTATATAAGGTTTGGTTGGTATTGAAAATGTGTAAAATCGGTTAATAATCAAAAAAGTTATGGGCTAAAAACTAGAAACACAGGGTGTCCGTTTCATAATTTTTTTGTTGATATTTCTTCAATAAAAGCATGTACGACAGCGAAATTTTGTATGTATAGTTCGGAGGTCGATATAAACTCGGAAACAAAAAATGGGCGTGGTCCGCCCACTTTTCCGCCCACCTCCCATATAAAGTGAAAATCAACGAAATTGTGTTCAAATAGTTCAAGGACCAATGTAAACTCGAAAACAAAAAAATGGGCGTGGTCCGCCCACTTTATTGCCTACTTTACAGCCCCCTCCCATATAACGTAAAATTAGAAAGAGTTGATGGTGGGTATATAGATTCGGCCGGGCCGAATATAATTCGCGCTTGTTAAAAACTTTTTTTCCTTTAAAGTATTTTGTGTTTAGTTATCTCTCAGAAAAATATAAATACTATACATGTTACTTAAGAAAATTTTTATATAACAGAAAAATAATGTTACCACTTTTTTAGCAAAAAAAACAGGAAAAAATCAAATTTTTTTGAAAGTTTAAATTTAAATGCTGGTAACTTTTGACTCCGTAAATATTTTTTAAAAATTCTTTCTTTACACAATTTTTCTATTTATTTTTAATGAAATAAGAAAAATTTAAAAAAATGGGGCTAAAATTGAACCCGCTGCAGCGTAAAAACTTCACCATGACAGGCTAAAAAGTAAAAATTTTAATTTTTGAAGCTTAATATCTCTTAAACAAAAAGAGATAATATATGCATACGACAATATTTTTTGTAGATATCGACTAACAGAATTCTCCCATATAAAAATCTTTGAAATCGGTTAAGATATAAGGAATCAGGATCGTTTTTAATAAATTTTATACCCCTGTAGGTCTATATGTTCCAAGGTCAAAACTTAAACTCGCCTACACCTCTACTATCACCATGTGAAATTTCATAGAAAGCGACATTTACAACAGATTTATCGTTGTAGTGTAAAATTTCAAAATGGGATCTCAATGGGTTCAGAAGTTACAATATTTCTTTACCAACTAACAATTTTTCTATTAGATTTTATGTACATAGCACATTTCTAAAAGTATTTTAGAAGTTTCAGGAACATATTAACCGACCTTTAACCCACAGTAACACACTTTAAAAAATCAGCCGAATTGTTTGCAACAATTTTAAAGATAATTTAATAAGATTTGATACATGAGGTTACAAAATCAAAATCTACTAAAATTGATCGTGATCGATCCACTATTTCTCCTATACTTTATACAACTTTTCCACCGGAATAATGGTTTAATGTCTACATAATTTTTCACAAGTGCAGATCGTTGTATCAAATTTTTTTAATGATCAGTCCATAACTGAACATGTATTTCATATAGCTTCCACTACTTAAAAATTACTTACTCGCGCATAAATCCCACATTAATGTTAACATCAATATTAAATTTTACACGAATGAGTTGTATATAAGTATTAATCATCAAACACAGTTTCATAATAATTGTTTCATAAATGAACAGGGCTCCCATATAATTCACATTCCCAAAAAATACTAAAACGCGCATAAATCTCACATAAATGACAACATCGAAATAAAATTTGGCATAAATAATTGTATAAACTACTATAGTTGTATAAACTACTATAACAAATATCACAAGGATCCGTCCATAATTGACCATAGGTCCCATATAAGACCCTCTCCCGATAATCACTTTAGTACCCATACGCCACCATGTAGGGTATAAGGTAGCCGATAAAACGGTTTTACTTTGTTAGTAAAATTGTACTAATTGCTATAGATAAACTGATCCCATGAGATCCAATTTATAAATTTGTACACTATAACGACAATATCGACACTATAATGACTGTAAATATTGTGTAAAAAATAATAATAAAGGATATTTTTTGATGATTTTGGATGATGTTTAATTTGTATGATGTATAAGGAGGAATCTCGGTCCTTGAAACCAATTAAGTTAAAATCAAATGATGCGCATAATTTTTTATAATTATACCCTACACCACCATAGGTGGTTGGTGTTTGTGCTGATGTTTATAACGCATAGAATGAGTTATCCAACACCCACCTTAAAGTATACCAATCGACTCAGAATTACTTTTAAATCGATCTAACGATGTCCGTCCGCTGGTCCGTCTGGCTGGACGCGGCTGGTTGGCTGGCTGGATGGCTGGCTGGACGGCTGGCTGTCCATGTAAACCTTGTGTACAAAGTACAGGTCGCAATTTTGAAGATAATTGAATGAAATTTTGCAGGTAGAACTTTTATTTCTAATATATTGACTAAAAATTTGTAAATCGACTAAAAACATACACATTTAAAGAAACTAAATAATTTATTTTATTCAAATTGAACAAAATTCTTCAATTTGAATAAATATCTTAAAATTTGCTAAAGACGTGTAGAATTGAAGAAATTTCGTTAATTGAATAAATTTCGTCAATTTAACTATTTTTTTTAGTCAAATTGAAGAAACATAAGTAGAACTGAAGAAATTTCTTCAATACAGAAAACGCATAGTGAAGAAGATCAGTTGAATTTAAATTTTGTTTAAAAATTTTTTATACAAATATAAATACTCGAATAAAAACAAGCGCGAATTATATTCGGCCCGGCCGAATCTATATACCCGCCATTAACTTTTTCAAATTTTACGTTATATGGGAGGGGGCGGTAAAATGGGCAGTAAAGTGGGCGGGCCATGCCCATTTTTGGTTTCCGAGTTTATATCGACCCACGAACTATACACACAAAATTTCTATACATACAAATGCTTTTATTGAAAAAATATCAACAAAAAATTGTGAAACGGACACCCTATGTTTCTAGTTTTTAGCCCATAACTTTTTTGTTTATCAACCGATTTTACCCATTTTCAATACCAAACAAACCTTTTATAAGACAAATATTTGTGCCAAATTTCGTCCCCCTTACGTTACCCCGTTCGAGACAGACGGACATAGCTAGATTGACTCAGAATCTAACCAGGACTCAGAAAATATATACTATGTGGGGTCTTAGATGATTCCTTCGACATGTTACACACGGAATGACAAAATCAATATACCCCCCATCACGTCCATCATCATTTGGATTATGAAGAATTACACGTCAAAAATTTCCTTGGAAAACCTAAAAACAAACCTACCACAAGTGACCACAAACGATTTGCAAATGTAGGTAAATATTTTTTGTACTATGTATATTGAAGTGCCTCACGAAAAAATTTTGCAAATGTACCCCTCTAGAAATGAAGATTAGTATTTTCTTATTCGATTCCTAAAATATTACATCTCCATGTTAAAAATTACGTGAGCTGGACCATTTTCAAAACACCTCTAAAGTTACGTATTTTTTCCAATATCATTATCAAAATTTTAGTTATAAGAAAATTAACTTCAAATTATAATAGAGGCTTACCACGAACTTGAAAATTCATTTAAATAATTATATTTCTTTTCAGTCGCGGAGTATTAAGATTTTTCTAAAACTTTTTTTTTCACATTTTCATTGTTCAAACATGTAATTTTATATATTTCGGAAATTTTCAAAATATATTAGGTTTTAATGTACCATAGGAATGGTCTATCCTGCTGCTATTGAAGATAACACGTAAGTAACCCATTAAGAGATAGAGGGTCAATTTTACGCATTTAATTCCCAAAATTTTAAATTGGTAATATTTGCAAATAAGTTGCATGGAAGTACTCATTACACTTAAATATTGATAAATTTATGAAAAACATAAAAAGTTCATTTAAAACCGCGATAATAATCGAATAAAAAGGAGTTTTTGAAATTTAGCAAAGAATTTACGGCTTTTTTGATCAACCTACACTTTTGGGGACATTTATATCCTTAACTAACCATTTATTTGCCGTTAAAATTAACAACCAATTATGGACCGGAAATCTCAAAATTTTATTTGTCCAACTAAAGGCTTAAATGAATGCATATATCAATAGTATTTAATGAGACCTTTCCAATGATACCTTAAAATATAATTTAAGAAGGAAAATGTCCAAAATATTCAAACTTTAATAAATTACTATTCAAAATAAAATCATTGAAAATTTTACTAAAATTTAAATTTCGCGAGAATGAAAACAATTAAAAAAATATATTTTTTGCTCAGTTTGTATTAAGCTGTAATTTTTTTGACAAAAAGTTAAAAATTATGTATATTGACGATTGAAAACCATATTTTTGGAGGTCTTTTAAAAATGGTCCAGCTCACGTAAATGAAATAATTGAACCGAAATATTTTGGGAATGAGTTAAAAACATATCAACACCCAGAGAAATATCAATCACATACGTGTTGAAAACGATACCATTCTGTGTCAATAGTGAATCTACACCGTATGTGTTTAAATCAAACACTGCGTGTTCAATTCTTATTGAAAATCGATACCTAATTGGCACCAAGTTGAAACCATTTCGGTATCAAATTGTTAAATTACATATGTTTTCTATTAAATTTGTTAACGAAAGGTATTATAAAGCTGCTACCGTAAATTACCAATGTGAGCACAACCGTTGTTGATTTTGAATCGAATTTTTTCCCTTAGTGAAACTTTAATTTAAGGGGGGTACATTTGCAACTTTTTTTGTCCCCATACAAATCAAGGCACTGTAAGGTATATATACTTTTCTGTTTATGTTTTCCTTTTCTTGACATTTTTTATACGTTGCTATAGATCATCCAGAAATAAACGTTAAAAATATTGAGTTATAAAACTGCATGGACAGAAATTGAATTGATCGACAACCAAATTGCTGCAATGATCACTGAGCGCACATCTAATGTTCTTAACAAGTGGTGCAAAAATAATTTGTTAAGTTAAATAAAATTTTTAATAAATGTATTTTTTATACCCACCATCAAAAAGATAGGTATCTGTCTGGATAGGGCTCGAACGGGACAAACTAGGGTGACGAAATACGTCGTGGACATCCTCCCACCTGCCCCAAGACCACCTAGAAACTTGTGCTCCTCCAAAATAGTTGGAAACTACCTCAGTAATAACTATGTGAAATTTCATTGAAATATATTTAACAGTTCAAAAGTTGCACAAAATTATTTAAAAAAACATGTTAAAACTGCTATGCACTTATGTATATAGAATGCTGCAGCACACATTTACTATAGAAATTAAGGAAAATGTGCACATTTCGCTGAATGGGTGTCAAGTTTCAGTAAGTATTTAAACGATTGTGTAAAGGATTTATGCAAGTATTTGGTATCATTGGAAAGGATATTACTTGAAAAATAATAATATATAAATAATAAAGTATTCGAACTATTTTTTTATTAAATTGATCAAATAACGAAAAACTTTTGTATTTAGTGTTATTTTTCAAAAAAAAAAATTATATTTGAACTTAAATAAAATCTACATTAATTAAGGTATCATTATAAAATTTTAGTATAGTATAAAAAATTTTTTCCTTAAAAGAAAAAAACAAATAAATTCCCATTTTCTTACTCCAAAATACCCAAAATTCCAGTTCGGGGAAAGCTTCCTTCAAAAATTGACTTTTTTCATTGAAATGATCACCCTGTCGTTATAAGGGGCCTCCGTCAGAAAATACTTTTTGGGTGTATGCTTCACATATAGAGCTAAAAAATTCAAATAATTTTAAGTCGATCCCAGCTTTGCGATTTGAGAACATAGCAAAAAAAAAAGCTAAATACCAAAATTGACTAAATTTGGATAGGTCTCGTGGGCAGACCTTTGTCCCAAACTCCTTTGGATTTACTTTAAATGCATTTACATTAAGATTTTTTTTGAAAACATTAAAAAAATGATAAAGCTCAGAACAAAAAACTAATTTTATCACTGAATAAATATTGCCACTTTTTTTGGAAAAAAAACTCAAAAAATTTAAAATTTTTCTAAAGTTCTAACTTTAGATTAATATAACTTTTTAACGGATTCATATAAATATATGATTCTTGCAGTAATATTATTTGGAATTTTGTAGAAATCTGGCAAACATTTTAGAAAAATTCTAGGGGCAAAATTAAACCCGACAAGTTTAAAAAACTAAAAAAAGGCGAGGCTAAAAATGAGGTAAACATTTATTTCGACCCGAATATCTCTTAAACTAAAAGAGATAACCTACACATGTAAGGATATTTTTTGTAGAGATTTACAAGGACTATCCATATAAAAAAATGTCTTTTCTGTCATATCATAAATGAATTTTTGGCGATTTTTTAAAAAAATGACATTCCCGAGATGGGCAACTTTGGAGGGCCACCCTCTTCCCCCTGACCCGCTAGAGGTCTGTACTCCTCCAAAATCAACTCGAAAACATCTCAGCTCTAACCATGTGAAATTTTATTGAGATACCTCTAACGGTTCTTTAGTTATTGAATTATTTCCAAAAAAAAAGCGTTTTGGAACCACTGTGCAATTAGTTAAAAATGTGACGTGATAGAGTAAAACCGAAGTGTTTACAAAAATTCTCCGTATCTTTTCGGTATATATTAAGTTCAGACAAACCTAATATTATATTTCAATTACAAAAACTTCATATTCAATTATTTTACTAATTAAAATTCAAAATTAATCAAATCATCACTTATTTTTTCTTTATGCTTGATTAATTTATTAATTAATGCAATAAAAGAAATTAATCAAACCCTATAAATTCTTTAATTTTTAGTAAAATATATCTAAAAATATTAATTTTGATCACCAATTGGAATATTTTTTATATTTAATAAATCATTTAATTGACCATATTTTTTCTGTGTAGTGTATACATCTAAAAACGTTAGCAATATTTTATTCATAAGTGTTTATAAACTGCTGACAGTAGAATATTGTTGTGTCATAAATCAAAACACTTGAAAAAAACATAAAAAAAGAAATAAGTACTGGAAAAAATACTAGTATCATATTTTTTATTTCATAATTTTATTTTTCGCTCTTTTTCGTTTTTTTTTTTTTTTTTTGAGATATGAAAATTGTGCAATATGTTACCTACTTTTCATAAAATAATGATGCTTAAAAAAGTTTTTCAGCTAGATATATTTTATATTTAAATAAAAAATTTGGCCCATACATTTATATACTCGTAATTTAAGATATTACTTATTTTTACCAAATGCTCGTATATAATGGTATCAATGTATTTTAATGGGCAATAATGGTTGGTAATTGATTTGCCAATATGTTTTCTTTTTTTAGGGTCATTTAACTTATACTTTATTAGTACATACACATACATAGGTGAACAAAATTAATAATTCAGCAAGGGCACTCCGAAACGCTTTTTTGGAAATAATTCTGTAACTTGTAAGCCGTTGGAGATATATATCTAAATAAGATTTTACAAGAGCTGAGGTACTTTTAAGTTGATTTAAAGAATTACAGAGTCCTAGCGGGTCAAGGGAGTAGTAGTGGGTGGCCCTCTAAAATTGTTCATATAGAGTATGTCATTTAAAAAAATACCTATGAAATCGTTTATGATATGACAGAAATAAATTTTACGTATTGATCATCCTTATAAATCTCTACAAAAAATACGCTTAACATATTTATTTTAGTTTAAGATATACTCAGGTCAAAATAAATTATTCTCTCATTTATAGCCTCGTTTTTTCCCCTTGTTTTAACTTGGCGGAATTAATATTGCCCGTAAAATTTTTTTTATACCCACCATCAAAAAGATGGGGAGTATATTGATTTTGTCATTCCGTGTATAATATGTCGAAGGAATTATTTAAGACCCCATAAAGTATATATTTTCTGGGTCCTGGTTCGATTCTGAGTCGATCTAGCTATGTCCGCCCGTCTGTCTGTCTGTTGAAAGCAGGATAGGGCTCGAACGGGACAACGTAGGGGGACGAAATTTGGCTCAAATCTTATATAAGGTTTGTCTAGTATTGAAAACGGGCAAAATCGGTTAATAAACAAAAAAGTTATGAGCTAAAAACTAGGAACACAGGGTGTTCGTTGTAGCTTTATTTCATACTTTTCTGCTGATATCTCTTCAACAAAAGCATGTATGACAACGAAATTTTGTACAGATAGTTTGGAGGTCAACATAAAATTGGAAAACAAAAATGGGCGTGGTCCACCAACTTTACCGCCCACCCACTATATAAGGTGAAACTTCAACGAAATTATAAACACAAATGTGTGTAAAAAAAATCCGGAGGATCTGGGAGCTGACAGCAAAATGACCCAAAGAAAAATCGCCAAAATCAAATATAGAAAAATTGGCCAAAAAATATGAAAAATTTTCCAAAATTTTGCGGTGTTATTTTCGTTATTTTTGGGATATAATTAATTTTTGATATTTTGGATGATTTTTGGCTTTTATTTATTTTTTTAATTTTTACAACATGTATAAGTAGGTCATCCTATTCAGAAAAGTTTTATTTAGTGATTTGAATTTGAATACGTCTTAGCGTAGGAAACCATTTTAATCTAAACCAGACCATATTCATGAATTTTCATGAATATGGCTGAATTGAATTTGGATTTGGGTTAGTTTTTCATTTGTTTGATTTTTTCCATATTTGATTTGGGCGTTTTTCTTTTGGTCAAGCCTCAAACCCTATCCAAACTTTGTATATTTTGAAAATTTTTTGCCAAAAATATTTATATATATATTTTTTTTTTTTTTTGTAAATTCTCAATTTGACGATTTCAATGAAAGAAGTCGATTTTTGAAAAATGTTTTTCCAGGATAGAGATTTAGTTGAGGGTGATTTTTCGTAAATACTTGGCCATTTTTTCACTTGTTTCGGAAAATTTTCCATTTTTGTATTTTTGGGCAATTTTTAATTTCCTTTGGGTAGTTTTTCATTTGGGTGATTTTTTCTACATTTGATTTGGGCGTTTTTCTTTTGGTCAAGCCTCAAGCCCTATCCAAACTTTGTATATTTTGAAAATTTTTTGCCAAAAATATTTATATATTTTATTTATTTTTTAATTTTTGAAAGATGTTTTTCCAGGATAGAGATTTTGGGAATTTTGGTACAAAAAATTGGGAATTTTTCTAATTCTTTAATTTAAAATCAAATTCATCTATACTATTTCAAATTTCAATTGGATGGATCTTTTTTCGTTTAAATTGTATTTTCGTTTTTGGAATTAGGCCTCTTTCCGGTTCAAAAATATACATATAATTTAAAGTTCAAATAAATTAAAAAAGTATTTAAATTTTTTGAATCATACATGGTTAATCTCTAGCTTTAGTTTCACATTCAAATGCCTTTAAAATGATATTGATTGAATATAGCTGTCAATAGTTTATTTATATAAAATGTTTCTAAATTCATATGGCCCAGAGTAGGTTGGAATAAATATTTTTGTTTCCACATGCTGATTAAAATTTCAGTGCAATTTCAACCATCAACTGAAATTTATTATAAAACTTTTGTTTTGAAAGAAACTTTTTTGCAGATATTTATTAAAACATAGGCATTTGTTTATTAAATTATAAAAAATAAAATATTTTACATACCTTCTTGCATAAAAAAAAAAAAATCACAGATAACAAATTGCCAATCTGCAAAATAAATAAAAATATAATTTCATTAATTAATAAAAAGCCAGAAACAAATATAGAAAAATATTTGTAAAAAAAATACAAAATCATAAACTAATAAAATTAAAAAAGATTAAATTCAATCCCTAAACACAATTATATAATATTTATGCAAATTTTCTTTGCTTTTTTTTTTCATTTATTAAATTAAAATTACAACACGTTCAACTTTAATTTCTAATACCCTGCTGTATAAATAAACTGTATTGAATGGTAGGGGATTGAATAAAATTTGAGAGAAAAAATAATAAGAATAAATGAATAAACAGAGGTAATGTTGGGTAAATGAGTAAGTGAGTGTGTGAATGAATGAATAAGTGTATGTGTATAAACGGTTGTTAGTTGGATGGATAGATGGATATATGGTTGTTGGCAGTCGTAGCTACATTTTTTAGAATACATAAAGTAGATGCACAATGTAAACTCAACTCGACATTATTTATTAATGAGTGTAAAACAAGTAGCAATTAAAATGTCATCCAACCCGTCATATTTATTTCTAACGTTTTTTATATTCTTCCTTATTCCTTTTCTAAGTATTGTTAAATAAATACTACAACAAAACATTTTAAAAACGAAATCAAATAGAATGGAATGGGATGTACGAAATAAGGAAGAGGAAATAGCAACGAATAAAAACAAATTAAAATAAATATGATTCGAAGAAAAAATATAGTTAAATGTTATATGTGTGTATGTGTGCAGTGTAGTGAAAATATTTTTTTTTTTTAAGTAAAAGCCAAAAAATTTAACTTAAAATTTAATTTAATGGCCTGGACTAAGGTTTTTATTTACAAATATGAATTCATTCCTTAATAATCAAAATTATTACACCTATTATAGGTCTTATAACGCAATTTCAAATATAAAACTCATTCTCTAAAAAAAAAAAAAAAAAAATTCTCGATATTTGAAAGTGTATCTAACCCACAATATACATAGAAATAGTCACTTATGCTCATAGTGTAGCCATAAAATGGAAACGTATTGCAGAATATTTTGTACACTATAGTCGTCATGGTATTTTGAATCCTATACAAATCGACGCCATTGTGTTATGATTTTAAAATGTCTGTCTTCTCGTTCGGTAAGCATTTGCATCAAAAATAAAACAAATCCAAATAAGAACAAGTAAAAGCGTTATATTCGGCTGAGCCGAATCTTAAATACCCTTCACCATCGTTGAGATGGAATTAGATTTCGTTTTATCTATATATATAAAAGAGTAATGACGGAGTAATTGACTGACTGATTTACTTGGTGATTCATCATCGCACAGCCCATTAGGTTAAGACTAGAAAGATGAAATATGGACTATGGATTGGTCATCTACCGAATAGATCCACTAAGACGGGATTTTTGGAAATTCGAATGTTTAGGGGGTAAAAAAGGGTAGAAACGGGTAAAATCGGTAACCTCATATCTCCTAAACTAATAGAGATACAATATCCCAGCAAAAAAGGAACTGAAAAAGAGATGAAAAAGTCATGAATTTGTTGGCATTGGATGGAAGTACTTACTGGTGCAAAAGAGCTGCAAAAGTTCTTTTTTTAACCCATGGTTGTCATTGGTAGGATGTTCTTCTTTTATGCTTCTTATTCATTTCTTCTGAAGTACTTCTTTTAAAACTATGTTTATGAAATTTTTTTAAAAAAATTCAGTTTTAGCCTTATTAAAATAAAAATGCATTAAAATTTATAAAACTTTAATTTTCTTAGAAGTTATTAACCTTTTTTCCAGCTAAAATTTCATTTATTTTCACTTTTTTGGAAGTAATTATTAAGAACTTCCAAAAAAGTTTAAAATATGCACTTTGTTCTACTTTTGAAATGGTGAAAATATTCTTTTTTGGAAGCTCTTGATAGTTTTTTTGCTGGGAAATAATAAGTTAAATAGTTTGAATGTTTAATAATAATTCTAAGACAATATTAAATTAAATGAAATTGATTCCCTTCACCATCTTACCCACAAATAATTAAAATTTCGCCTTAACGTATGCTATCATCATATCTACATTTTTTCAAACTACGAAAATTTGAATACGAAAAAAAACCAATCATAGCAACAAGCTTTGCTTTTAAAAAATAAACAACAACACAATTCCATATTTATTTATTTATTTTTGTATGTGTGTATATACAAACTGACCGCATATACAAAGAACAACAACAACACTGTTATACATTCTATTTCTGCTGTTGCTAACTAAACTACTTGCCTATACAAAAAATAAAAACGTCACTTATAGTCATTACAATGCTTAATATACATGTTTGTGTGTGTATTTATATTCTTAACAGATTTGTTTTAGTTTTTGGCTCATAACTCTGTTGATTATGAACGAATTTGGTTTATTAAAAAAACCGAAATTTTATAAAAATATTTATGACCGATCTATATAAAAATAAAAATCTATAGCTTAAACAAGGCCTCCAAAAAATCAAAAATGCGTTTTTCCCGATATCTCAGTTATTATGAACCGATTTATTTCATTTTTTTTAGCAAAAGAATTCAGAAAAAAATGTCCAAGCATTCTTTGTAAAAACGAAGTCCCTAGTATATACTAGGGTGATCGATTATTCGACTTTTTGGAGAAACCGGTTTTCGAATAGTTCGAATAGTTGGTATTTTGAAAAAACCGGTTGCACTTTTTTAAATTCAGAAAAAACCGGTTAACCGGTTTTCTTGCAGATGTTAATATTTCTATCAAAAAACTACATTTCTTAAAGAAAAATCAATAAATCTTTTTTATTTTTGGAAATAACTATTAACCCATTAAGAACGAGAAAAAAAGATATGGTCGGTCAAGGCCGACAATAACCTACACCATTGTGTGCATCAAAATTCGGGGAAGGGTCTTTTTTTCTAGACCTGTGGAATTGTAGACCAGTACTATGGTCAATTATGGACCGATCTTCATAAAATTCGGCATACAGGTTTAAACGTATATGGAACTTAGATGTGCAAAAATTACTGCTACATTTAAGGGATGTATGATCGTTAAACCCCTTTTCTGTTAGGTTATTTGTATGGGGGCTAGAGGAAATAATGGACCTATCATAACCAATTTCAACACGCTTCTTTCCTGGACTATAAGAAACCAAAATTACGACCTGTACAAGTTTTTTGATTACAAGTTTTACATGAATGGACAGACGGACATCGTTAAATCGACTTAAAGCCGATTGGTACAAATGAAGGTGGGTCTTACCAATATTTTTGGGTGTTACAAACATCAGTACAAACGCATAATAGGCATGTATAAAAATTCTATGAAAATAATCATCAAAAATGATATTAACATTTACTTAGCATAAACAGAAACCATGGGTTAATATGAAAAATGCAAGAATCAATTTTATTGAAAGGATTCTGCAGGTGAAACTATTTTAAATATTTAATCTTTGAAAAACTATTTCTTCGCTGAATAAAAAAAAAATAAAACATTTAAATTAGGTGCAAAAATATTACATTAAGGATAATTATTACTTATTTATTTAATCGTAAACTATATTTTTAAGCCATTAAAAATCATACTTTATGAATATTAAAAAAATAATCATAAATTTCGATTCAAATATCAATATTTAGTGCATGGTTTTTGAAATAAAAAGGTATTTTTAAAACCGGTTTTTTGTGTTTAAAAAAACCGGTCTATTCGACATTCGAAAATTGAACATTTTGAAAAAACCGACAGCACATTGACTGAAAAAACCGGTTTAAAAACCGGTTGGAAAACCGAGTCGATCACCCTAGTATATACAGAGGTTTCGGAAACTGGAAAACCGGATCTAAAAACCGGTTTTTTAAACAAATCTCCGCAATGTATAAACCGATCTTGCTGAATTTCAATAGAAAGAATTTCCGATCGTTTGATATATGTATTATATATGGCAGTTGTCGTTGGGCATCATAAACGCCATTTCAACCGACGGACAGACGGACATCGTCCTATCGACATCATTTCTTATAAGGATTAAGAAAATGTAAAAATTTGTTCTATCCGACGAAAACAGAATGCCAAACTTATATATACCTTTTACACCTGTGGTGAAGGGTATAAAAACAGTAGGGAAAAATCTTTGTTACTCAACCATGCATGTTATAATTGTTTTGTTTGCACAACAAAAACAACAACGACGGCAAAAAATAACATCTAAACTAAAAAGAGTTAAATAAAAAAATAAACAATAGTTTAATGTTCCTTTACTTTTTTATAAATATTCTCTATTATTATTATTTTTTTTTTTTTTTTTGTTTGTCAAAAGGATAAACCATTACAATTCTTTAAACATCCCGTTGTTATTTGTAAATATTTATTTGCTTCTGTTTTTTATTCTATCTCTTTGTTTCTTTTTTATAAAACGTCATTTTCTTTGAAATTGTTCACCCATTAATTGTAACTTTACAATCATTTTATTCATTGTGTTTAATTTACCTTTAAATTTTAAAAGAAATTTTTCTTTTAACTAAAGACCAGAAACTATTTTATATTACTTATACGTATATATTTAAAGTGAAAACAAAATAAGGAAACAAATAACTTATTTTTAGAAACTACATTTTATATAAATTACACAGAGTTACAAAATGAAACAAAACATGGTATTCATAAGTACCAAGCCTTTAATCTACTTTTTTTAATTGAATATAGTTCTCGCGATAAATCACGATTTGTAAAATTATGGAGGTTGCACAATATATTGAAGCATATCTCGAAAACGATTTGTCTGATTTTGTTAAAAAAAAAAATTTTAAAAAATTCCAATTAAAATTGTTTTTATGTAAGTCATTGTTACATTACTTTTTAATACGGTCGACAGTTATGGAGATATTAAGCCCAAATATCAGTTTTATATTGCAAACAATTTTGTTATGAAAAGTGGGCGGAGCATTTAATAAAAATCTTATATAATCTCTAAGAGGGTCTTGTACTATGTTGAACAATAATAACCCATAAACGTATTAAAATTTACTGATTTAAAGAGTTTAAGAGTCCATAAAATCGAAATTCGATGTTGTACTTTCATATTTCATATATTGACACAATATTTGATGATCCAAAATTTGTCTCATAGTGTAATTTAGAATGATTCTTTCATTATGTAATTAAAACAAAAACATTTGTTGACTAAAAGTTACCAAACAGAAAACAAATTTTAATATAAATAATTACTTCAAGTATTCAAAACATTTGCAACTCTTAAAGGCTTTAAGGGAAAATATAAGAAATACAATGTATTAGACGTTCAAAATTTGGTTAAATACCATGATTATTTATCATTTCCGAACATATCTTAGAATATATCATAACATATCTTCATGCTTCATGAACCCTTTTAAAAATCTTTGTTTTTTCGTGGACCCCGTTGCCAAAATTCACTTATTTAACAAAAATATAAAATCTATGATCCTTTAAAAGGCTCCTAAACAATTAAAAATATAAATGACTGTTACACAAAGCACAAAGTTAAAATAAAAACGAGAGAAAAAGATATAGTCGGTCAAGCCCGACCATATGATACCCTACACCATTGTGTCCATTATAATTCGGGGAGGGGTCTTTTATTAGACTTGGAGCCAAATGTGGACCGATACTCATATTAAGTGTAAAATAAAAAAATACGGATATAGAATATTACGTCGATGCTAACATTTATATGAATTTATTCACATTTGTGTGTTTCCCGAAAGAGGGCCTTATATGAGAGCTATGGTAAATTATGGACCGATCTTTGTAAAATTTGACACTATCATTTATGTTTATATAAATCTTATTTGTGTCGAATATTAACTTGATACTAACATTTTAATGGGATTTATGCCCGTTAAATTGATTTTCTGAAAAGGGGTTTATATGGGAGCTATGGTAAATTAAGAACCGATCTTTCGGCACACTTATTAAGACTTATATGAAACTTATATGTGCCAAATTTCATTAAAATATTGCTATATTTGAGGGATTTATGATCGTTAAACCCATTTCCGGGAGGACATTTGTATGGGGGCTAGGTGAAATAATTGACCGATCATAACCAATTTCAATAGGTTTCGTCCCATGACAGTAAGAAACCTATGTACTAAATTTCATAAATTTTGGTTTACATGGACGGACAGACGGTCATACGGACAGACGGACATCGTTAAATCGACTCAAAAAGTGATTCTAAGCCGATTGGTATAAATTAAGGTGGGTCTAAGACCAATATTTTTGGGTGTTACAAACATCAGCACAAACGCATAATACCCTCCCTACCTATGTTGGTGTAGGGTATAATTATATACTGCAAAGGGATTTCAGAAATGGATTTTATGTGATTATTTATGAACCAGTTAATTTCAACAAAATATATATATTCAAAATTGCGACATGTATTTTATAAAGTTTACATGAAGAAACGGACAGCTAGGCAGATATCCTTAAATACCTTCTTAGACCTTCTGAGTCTAATGCTATGTTTTTTTGTAGGAGTCTTAAAGAAGTTCACATGTATTCGCTATGGACCTCCATTCGGGAACCATAGTAAAATTTGGAAATGTCTGCGTATAATTCTGATTAATAAAATAATAAATATAATGTGGTAGTTAGTTCATTAATACAAACAGTAAATTTACAATTTCCTTTTGATATGTCCACAATCTAAACTTATTTTTGCTAAATTTCATCACCAAGTTAAAATTTTTGGATATACATAAATGAAATATGGATCAATCTTCGTGATATAAATTTCTATATTGAAGAACATTTGTATGGAGATATTTAGAAAACTTTAAACAATTTTAATTACTAAAATGTGCCACTTCAAAAAGATATTTTGACCCGAAATTTGTTTTTAAGTTTAATATAGATATTTTTGTATAGTCCTTTTAATAAATAGCTAAAAAAAAAAAATGTCAACGATGTGCCTTTGATTCGGATTGGATACATTTCTTTAAAAAAATAACTGGAAAATTTTTTCGTTTAAATTAAACATAAAATTAGTTCTAACAAAAACTGAAATTTAGTGTTTAACTTGCAGTTAAATATTTGTTTTATTGTTAACGAGGCTGAATGTAATAAAATGTCTTTGTTTAAAAAAAAAAAAAAAATGTTAAAATTGGGAGAAATTTCTTGGAAATGCACTGTGCAAAAATTTCAACGCTTTATTCCTAAACAACATATGTAAACTTTGTAATATTTTAACAAAAATTCATTCAAAGTCAGCTTTGGCACACGAATGGTTTTTTAGTTCTTTTACTTATTCTTGGAAATGATCTATATGTCATCAATAGCAATGTTGACTGGATTACGAAATAAACAGGTTTTGGCAAAAATTGGTTTTAAGCCCCGGAAAATATCGGGAAAAAATCATGGTGAAGTGATTCCAAGTGCTTTTTATACTTTTCAAATGTTATAACTATTTGAACATCAGATGAATCCAACATATAATTTAAAAGTAGAATGGAAAGTAGATGTCCTTCCATAAAAAAAATTTTACACCCCTAGAGGAAAGAGAACCGGTTCAAAACTAGTCACATGACAGGTTCTCAGGGCTAGTGACCGGTTCTAGTTCCGGAACTTTATATGGAAGGAACCTGTCACTTTAACATGGGGTTGTCATTGGTGGTGGCCAATTAGCCCCTTGGCACAGGTCGTAGGACGGGTCACAGGACTGGTCCAAGAGGACATGTTCAGAGTAGATTAATATAATAAAAATTTGAAGAAAATTGTTTACTTTTTAAACTATTGAGTCATTCCATTTAAAGCCAACCAGCTGATTTTCTCACCTCTTCCGAATTTGATAATATTTGGTACAATCATTATTCTTGTCAAAACAAAGACTTATTCAAAATTTTAGATAATTTAGTGGTTCGCTAAATATCGCGGTTTTAAAGTGCAAAATAGCTCAAAATATCTACAAAGTTGCATACACAAAATTACAAATATCTTTCGAAGTATTTATTATATAAGATTTATTGAGATGTCATATTAAAGGTATCAAAATTACCTTTAATATGACGTATAACATGACTTTTTTCTCAACATCAAAATTGTTCACATCGCGATTTTTCGTTCGCGGGTAAATATCTCAAAAAGCGGTCTTTTTAAAAATTTTAAAAAAATATATGTTAATGATGAAAATGTTATCTATAACCGTGGAAAGTGGCATTCTGGGACTCGCAATATTTTAGGAGTTATTACAACAAATGTCATAATAAATACGAAATATTTATTGCAATTTGTATTGTTTTGTTTGTAATAAAATAGAAAGATCGCTAATTTCTTCCAAAAGTCATCCGAATATAATAAAATTCGGCAAGAATATTAATATTGACGCTGGTAACGCAAATGCCGAGTTTAAGTTTGATTACCGCGATAGTTCGCGATTTATAATATCACAAAAAAGGAAAATTGTTTTTTAAAAAAACAACGTTCATTAAGGCAATTATTTAAAGGTGATGAAATTACCTTTAAAATAATACCTGAAACATGTTATTATGTTGAATTATATCGGTGGATAATTCGCGAATTAAATTTCGCGGTCGCGTATCTTCCAAAATGGTATTTTTAAATTCTTGAAAAATATATATCTAGAAGATGGAACCATATTGAATGTTCTCTTTAAGTATCGTGATGGGACTCTCAATGGCTTCTGAGTGAGTATATATTTTTTGGGTCCTGGTTAGATTCTGAGTCGATCTAGCTATGTCCGTCCGTCTGTCCGTCTGTCTGGTGAAAGCAAGAGCTCGAAAAAAATATGTATCTTATATGAGGTTTGTTTGGTATTGAAAATGGGCAAAACCAACTTTACCGCCCACCTCCCATATAAGGTGAAAATCAACGAAATTGTGTTCAAATAGTTCAAGGACTAATTTAAAGTCGGAAAGAAAAAGTGGGCGTGGTCCGCCCACATTTCTGCCCACATTACCGCCCCCTTCCATATAACGAAAAATTTTAAAAAGTTGATGGTGGGTATATAGATTCGGCCGTGCCGAATATATTCGCGCTTGTTTTTATTTTATAATTTTTCGTAAATGTATATAATATTTATACCCACCATCAAAAAGATGTCGAAGAATCATTTAAGACCCCTCAAAGTATATATTTTCTGGGTCAGTCCGTCTGTCCGCCTGCTGAAAGCAGGATAGGGCTCGAACGGGACAACGTAGGGGACGAAATTTAGCACAAATATTTGTCTTATATAAGGTTTATTTGGGATTAAAAATGGGCAAAATCGGTTAAAAAACAAAAAAGTTATGGGCTAAAAACTAGAAACACAGGGTGTCCGTTTCGTACTTTTCTGCTGATATTTCTTCAACAAAAGCATGTATGACAACGAAATTTTGTATGTATAGTTCGGGGATCGATATAAACTCGGAAATCAAGAATAGGCGTGGTTCGCCCACTTTTCCACCCTTCTCCCATATAAGGTCAAATTGTGTTCAAATAGTTCAAGGACCAATGTACCGCCCCCTCTCATATAACATAAAATTTGAAAAAGTTGTATATAGATTCGGCCGGGCGAATATAACATTCGCGCTTGTTTTAATATAGACTTTGGTAAAAATATTGCATTCCTTCTCCAAATCCACGAAAAATTCATAGCCATTTTAGAATGCTTTGGCTAAGAAAATATCTCTGTAGATTTCGACAGTCATTTAATCAGTAAAACGATAAAATAAATCCATCCCATGTGCTGAAAAATACTTTTAAATTTTCGTTATTATACTGTTGAATTTCTGACATAGTATTCTTAAATTATTTGTCTATACTTAGTACATACGTCGAAAGTTAGCTCTTCCATCTGATTCTCTGAGGCTGAATTCGGATTATTTTTATCCAGCATAGAATTCATGATTCGATTTATCGATGTCCATCCGTTCGTCTGACTGTCTGTCTGTCTGTCTTTCCATGCAAACCTTGTAATCAAACTACAGGTCACAGTTTTAAAGGTAGGTCAATGAAATTTGTCACATAAACTTCTATTGGTTATAGGACAAACCCTACTGGTTATGGTCGGTCCATTATTTCACTTAGCCCCCATACAAATATTAACGAGCTTAACAACCATAAATACCTTAAATATTGCTATATTTTCATTAAATTCAGCACAAGTAATTTCTTCAACATTTTTTGCAAAACTACCACAAGATTAGTGCTCAAATATATATCAGTATTTATATTATTTATTCCCGTCTCAATTTAAATCTGAATTTAATTTTACCTTTAAATCTTTCCAACTTCGCTGTATGCCACTTGGACATATTTGAAAAAATATTTAAGCTAAAAAAAAGTTTATTTTACTTCCATGCACTTTAGGTAAGTATTTACACTGACAAAATACTTTTCATTTAAAACCAACTTCTTCTCTAAGGACAACTTTTTGTACACTTATTTTACTTTTATTTGTACCTTAGGACTGCATTGCAGTCATTTACATGTTTGACAAAAATTTCTAAAAATTTGGTTTTCTTCTCTAGTTTGGAGCAACTGCAATCATTTATTTAAAACAAAAGTTAAATGTATTATTTTTGTCTACATATTAAAGAAGAAATAGAATAAAATTTAGAAAATCATTCAAATCAATTATAATACTTTCAAAATGCAATAAATATGATATTACAAAAAAAGTCTATAAATATTTTGTATATTTTATATATTTTAAAAAGAGAAATCAATTTATATGTTCAATAAATAGTTACTTTTAAATATTGATTTGTCTCTAAATGATTTTTCATATACTGCTTGCTGTGCATACTAGTGTACATTTTATAGAAACATATGGAATAGACGTACAAATTCTATACGAGTACTAATTCACAAAACAATTTCTATGTGCAATAAATTTTATTGTTATAGAAATATTAGGGCAACTCAAAATCGAAAGCTAATAAATATACGTATCATTGTGTGACAATTTCCCAAAAAAAATTTCACACATGAAAAAATCTATATACATATGTATCAAACTAGAGCTCAGACAAAATAAAACTGCATACTCAACTTTAAAAAATATATAAAGTATTTACAAAAATTATATAAACCCATTATGGATGTCAACTGAAAGCTATGAATCCCTGCATTATGTATTAGAATGATTGTCACACAGTGTATTAAATAAGAAGTGTGAAAAAGTTTAAATTTCTAGGATCACTTTGAAGTACCCTATTATCAATATTCTCAAAAATATAGAACAAAAATAAAATACTTTTATGCCAAGAAACTAACTTTTCAATCAACTGTCAAATTGAATGAATGAATATCCTCAGGTGATTGCTATTGAAATGATACCAACCACACCAACAACAACAATTCCATATATTGTATACTTTTTATGCTTTACAAAATAATATAAAGCGATGCTGATACAAAATCACTATAAAACTGAACAAAAAAGGATTGAAAAAAGGAATAAAACTAAAAAAGTTTTTATTAGAGTTTTAAATTGAGAGAGCGAAAAGTTTTATTAAAATAAGATCAAATAGAATATTTTATATTTTATAGACTTAAGAAGACCTAATAAATTTATGTTATTGAAATATTGGATCCAGCAAATATATTTAAATTCTTTTTACGAAAAACATAATGTTTTTAAATGAACTTAAATCATACATTTTAAAGACTTTTATTTAGATAACTGCCGAATGTCTTAAACATACTATTTGTTCATACTTTAACATTGAAATTATTATTTAAGGAGAACTACTACAATAAAGAAAATTGTTTCGCCATTGTCTTATTCGCTGTTTTTATTGCTTTAAGCAACTAAAAGAAAACAAAACAGCAAGCAACTGACAACCGAAAGACAAAAAATGTCATTGTCCTGGTGATTGTTATGTTTGTAATTTTAAATGCATTGTTTGTTTGGCGGTACACAGTACAAACGATATTATAATGATCAAATAAATATATGTAACAATTAGTTGTTATATAAAATAAATAGGTTATAAAATTAAAATTATAAATATGTAGAATTTCGTATTTTGTACCAAAAACCGATTTTTATTTAAAAATTTCGATACAATTCTTTATAACTCGCTTAAAATTGCGATTTTGGAGTAAATTATCTTAATCTGTAAATTATAAAATTATAAAATTATAAAATTATAAAATTATAAAATTATAAAATTACAAAATTATAAAATTATAAACTTACAAAATTATAAAATTACAAAATTATAAAATTATAAAATTATAAAATTTTAAAATTTTAAAATTATAAAATTATAACATTACAACATTATAAAATTATAAAATTATAAACTTACAAAATTATAAAATTACAAAATTATAAAATTATAAAATTATAAAATTATAAAATTTTAAAATTTAAAAATTTTAAAATTATAAAATTATAACATTACAACATTATAACATTATAAAATTATAAAATTATAAAATTATAAAATTATAAAATTATAAAATTATAAAATTATAAAATTATAAAATTATAAAATTACAAAATTATAAAATTATAAAATTACAAAATTATAAAATTATAAACTTACAAAATTATAAAATTATAAAATTACAAAATTATAAAATTATAAAATTATAAAATTATAAAATTATAAAATTATAAAATTATAAAATTATAAAATTATAAAATTTTAAAATTTTAAAATTTTAAAATTATAACATTACAACATTATAACATTATAAAATTATAACATTACAAAATTTTAAAATCATGAAATTTTAATATATAAATTATGTCTTTAAATAAATTTTGTATTTAATAGTTTATCACGACACACAGTCATATTTGCTAATCAGATACCGCTCTTCCAATTCGTTATGCATACGTACCATCCAGTATGTCTTTAAGAGTTCTTTAATATTATTTAAACTATTATTTTCAGTTTACAAGAAACAAAAGTTGAGAAAATTGTTTAGAAATGTGAATGAACGTGACCATTTTTGTCTAAATATAAACAGTGAAAAACAAAAGAACAAAAACAAAATTAAATATTTATGTCCACTTTTTAGACTTTTCTTCATAAAGGACAAGTACAAGTATCATTCAAATGTTGAATTGTATGTATGTGTATCTATGTAACTAACACTAATGTTGTTTTTGCCGCTTTATTCTACTCTGAATGCTTTACAAAGAATAGTAAAAAGATTACGAACCGAAGCAAAACAAATGAATATTAACAACAACAATAAGTTTTAAAATAGAGACAGAATGAATGAATGAATGAATGAATGAATGAGTGGCTGCTGGATTTGTTTTGTACTTAAATTCCAGACAGAAATATAAAATGTTTTTATTTACACATATATTTAAAAATGCCGGTGTGCGACAGGTACAATTGTTTTATTTTCTTTTAGAAGTTTTTGCTATTTGTGTAAACATTATGATAGAAATTATAAATAAATAAAATTATTACATAAAACTAAGTTGGAAAATACACAAAGAGTGGTTATTACTTCTAATTAAAAATGTTAAGCAAAAGTTATAAAATTTTTGTGAAATTTAATTGCAGTGAAACGATTTCCAAAAAGATTTAATTTAAAAATTAAACAAATTCGTCTTTATGAAAGGGACCTAAAAGGTACAAAATGTATTTTTTATATTAAATTCTCATAAAAAGGTAATCAAATAGTTTATTAAATATTTATGTAAGTTCTTAAAAAAAATTATAACAAAAATATCACAAATTTTACCAAAAATTCAATTAAATTAATGGTTTTAAGATCAACTAACCTATTTCGTCCGAAACAAAACTTAAACATTCACACAATATTTTTCAATGATAAAGGTAAAGTAACATTATATTCCATAAGGAAATAAAAACTTTTTAATTTTTCTAAATAAATAAAATAATAAATATACAAAATATAAAATGCATTTGTTATTTCCTTTAGTTTTTATTCTTAACACAATTGTCAATTTTATAAGAAACATTCACACTTGCCAGAAAAAAAGAGCAAACATTTCACAAAAAAAAAGCTAAAAGGATAGTCCAGCAAGCAGCAGCAGAGAAAATATGTCAAAACCCTTGTCACAAAGGCACAAAAATTACTAAAACAATTATGAAAAGTATAAAAGTACAAAACTGTTGTATGTATGCGACAAAGTTGTAACAGTTTAATCTACAACATTTACTTCTACAACTATTTGAGAAAACGTTTATTTCTATGAGGCCAGATTAAAACGGCCACAACACAAAAGCCACAGTGTAAATATGTTAAGAGCTATTTCTAACATGTTCATAAAAAATATATTTCGTAACCACAAACGAAACGAAACAAAAACGAATTAGCTAATTGCACTTAACACTAAACTAAAATTTTAAATTCTAAACTAAAATCCTTTATAACTTCGCTAAATATTGCAATTTTCGAGAAAATAAGATTAATCTGTGATCACTAACATTTTATACCAAAAATCGATTTTTATATGAAAATTTCGATTCAAAACTAAAATCGTTTATAACTCGCTTAATATTGCGATTTTCGAGAAAATAAGCTTAATCTGTGATCATTAATATTTTATACTAAAAATGGATTTTTATATGAAAATTTCGATTCAAAACTAAAATCCTTTATAACTCGCTTAATATTGCGATTTTCGAGAAAATAAGATTAATCTGTGTTCACTAATATTTTATACCAAAAATCGATTTTTATATGAAAATTTCGATTTAAAATTAAAATCCTTTATAACTCGCTTAATATTGCGATTTTCGAGAAAATAAGCTTAATCTGTGATCATTAATATTTTATACTAAAAATGGCATTTTATATGAAAATTTCGATTCAAAACTAAAATCCTTTATAACTCGTTTAATATTGCGATTTTCGAGAAAATAAGCATAATCTGTAATCACTAATATTTTGTACCAAAAATCGATAATTTTATGAGAATTTTGATTCAAAACTAAAATCCTTTATAACTTCGCTTAATATTGCGATTTTCGAGAAAATAAGCTTTATCTGTGATCACTAATATTTTATACCAAAAATCGATTTTTATATGAAAATTTCGATTCAAAACTAAAATCCTTTATAACTCGCTTAATATTGCGATTTTCGAGAAAATAAGCATAATTTGTGATCACTAAAATTTTATACCAAAAATCGATTTTTATATGAAAATTTCGATTCAAAACTAAAATTCTTTATAACTCGCTTAATATTGCGATTTTCGAGAAAATAAGCATAACTTGTGATCACTAATATTTTATACCAAAAATCGACTTTTATATGAAAATTTCGATTTAAAATTAAAATCCTTTATAACTCGCTTAATATTGCGATTTTCGAGAAAATAAGCTTAATTTGTGATCACTAATATTTTATACTAAAAATGGAATTTTACCTGAAAATTTCGATTCAAAACTAAAATCCTTTATAACACGCTAAATATTGCGATTTTCGAGAAAATAAGCTTAATCTGTGATCACTAACATTTGGTACCAAAAATCGATTTTTACATGAAAATTTCGATTCAAAACTAAAATCCTTTATAATTCGCTTAATATTGCGATTTTCGAGAAAATAAGCTTAATCTGTGATCACTAACATTTTATACCAAAAATCGATTTTTACATGAAAATTTCGATTCAAAACTAAAATTCTTTATAATTCGCTTAATATTGCGATTTTCGAGAAAATAAGCTTAATCTGTGATCACTAACATTTTATACCAAAAATCGATTTTTACATGAAAATTTCGATTCAAAACTAAAATCCTTTATAATTCGCTTAATATTGCGATTTTCGAGAAAATAAGCTTAATCTGTGATCACTAACATTTTATACCAAAAATCGATTTTTACATGAAAATTTCGATTCAAAACTAAAATCCTTTATAATTCGCTTAATATTGCGATTTTCGAGAAAATAAGCTTAATCTGTGATCACTAATATTTTGTACCAAAAATCGATTTTTATATGAAAATTTCGATTCAAAACTAAAATCCTTTATAACTCGCTAAATATTGCGATTTTCGAGAAAATAAGCTTAATTTGTGATCACTAATATTTTATACCAAAAATCGATTTTTATATGAAAATTTAGATTCAAAACTAAAATCCTATATAACTCGCTTAATATTGCGATTTTCGAGAAAATAAGCTTAATCTGTGATCACTAGTATTTTATACCAAAAATCGATTTTTATATGAAAATTTCGATTCAAAACTAAAATTCTTTATAACTCGCGTAATACTGCGATTTTCGAGAAAATAAGCTTAATCTGTGATCACTAATATTTTATACCAAAAATCGATTTTTACATGAAAATTTCTATTCAAAACTAAAATCCTTTATAATTCGCTTAACATTGCGATTTTCGAGAAAATAAGCTTAATCTGTGATCACTAACATTTTATACCAAAAATCGATTTTTACATGAAAATTTCGATTCAAAACTAAAA